>JACEVL010000935.1:292500-302500 GCA_020284085.1 Aporrectodea caliginosa
ACATACAAACATGCATGCATACATACATACAAACATGCATGCATACATACATACAAACATGCATGCATACATACATACAAACATGCATGCATACATACATACAAACATGCATACATACATACATACAAACATGCATGCATACATACATACAAACATGCATACATGCATGCATACATACATACAATACATACATACATACACATGCATGCATACATACATACATACATACATACATACATACATACATACATACATACATACATGCATGCATACATACATACATACATACATACATACATACATACATGCAAATGTCATACATAAATAATAACTTGAAATGACGTTAACACGGCTTCTTATCACACCCAGTGCGACTGTCACCTTACTGCACGTCATTGCAGTTTCCTTCGGTTGCAAGGCGATGACTCGGATCCGGATATTATGAAAACATACGTCGTGCGAAAGCAAAGGTCACTATCGGAGGTCAAACGGAGGGCGGGGAAGCCTGGGTTGAGTCAACAGAGCGAACAGTGGCCTCTGGAACCTTCGACGGGCTCGTTAATTTGATACACTGGGTAGAGAAGTCATCGACGCAATTTATAGCGGTTTGCCAACGCCGCTTTCCTGCGCAGTAAAAGCGTTTGCGGATCAGGAGGTTTTCAGGATCAAGTTGCGCTGTGAGGAGAGATAGCTGGAAAGTGGAGATGGAAGATGGAGTGATGGAAAAGTGTGTGGAGAGATGGATGGTGGAAAGATACGATGATGTAATGGCGGAGTTTTTGAAAGATGAACAAACGGAGTTGATGGAAAACGGAAAAGAATGGTAGGTAGGTGGAATGACGGGAAACGCATGGATGGAAATCATGGAATGATGGAGAGGTGGGAATGACGGGAAGGTGGAAAGATAAACTGATGGAATGGTAGAAAAAAGCGTAGAGATAAGTTAGATATGGAACATTATAATGGAAAGGAGAAAGGTGGACTGGTGGAAAGAGACAATATTTTACCGTCTTTCTAGACGGTAAAATACAACGATGGAATGACAGACTGTCGCTATAAAGTGAACAAAAAGAACTATCGACGGAAATGAGAAATGAAGAAGATGAGGTAGAGGTAGTTGATGGTATGATGGAAAGATCGCTTGATGGAGACACGGAGAGATGGAATGATGAGGTGATTCAGAGATGAAATAAGAAAAGCTATTCTAAAACTGCTGGCTATAGATTATAAGATTGACTGATTATTTATTTGGCAAACAAAACAAAAACTATAGTAATAGCACCAGCAGTTGTAGGATATTGGCACAGACAAGTTAAGGTAAGAAGATCTCATATCCAATATATGAGACGAGATAAAATAAAATCAGGTAAGGTAAGATTAGATGACAAGATGACATGACACGGCTTATGTCCTTATGCCATGACCAGGTGCTCATGCATCTATAGACAAAAGGTGTAAGCTCTAAAAACCGTATACGAGCCCCCTAACATTTTCTAACGCAAGACGCAAAAATAAAACGAAATTAAATCAAAAGAAATAAAGCCAAAATATTCCAACAGTTAGACCCATTCCCGGAGTCGGGTGGCTTGACCCTGCATGCATGGGGCCTGGAAGTGCTCTTAAGCTTACACTCAGCGGTTCCAAGACTTGTTTACCCCATTGTTATATATATATACCGCTCGTTGTTGCACTGATCTAGGTACAGAATGACTCGTTCAAATACGAGTCAGTTTCTTACGCTTCACCGAAGACAGCGTATAAGTCAGCGGTGGAAGTTCTTGCGAATGACTGGACAGTCTAGAGCCAAGAACGGATGTGTTGTGCTAATCTGAAGCCAATGACTGTTGCTAGTAGCAATTAGCTAGTCACCAGTGTTCGTCATTTCCTCAGGGAAGCTGACCACTTGCTTTGTTTACGGTTAAGCGGTGGACAAGTGGTAGAGAGAGCTGGATTTATAGCTCGGTGTGCATGGGGTCGGGAATTCTATTTGAGACGGTTACTGCGTATATAGGGACCTTGAGCAAGTCCTTCACTCACAATTGCTCAGCGCCATCGATTGATGCTTGGCCATTAGACAGTGGCACCTACTAAATACAAATAATAAGTTACTTATTTGTGAGCATGTATGCATGCATGTATGTATGTATGTATGTATGTATGTATGTATGTATGTATGTATGTATGTATGTATGTATGTATGTATGTATGTATGTATGTATGTATGTATGTATGTATGTATGTGTGTATGTATGTATGCATGTATGTATGTATGTATGTATGTATGTATGTATGTATGTATGTATGTATGTATGTATGTATGTATGTATGTATGTATGTATGTATGTATGTATGTATGTATGTATGTATGTATGTATGTATGTATGTATGTATGTATGTATGTATGTATGTATGTATGTATGTATGTATGTATGTATGTATGTATGTATGTATGTATGTATGTATGTATGTATGTATGTATGTATGTATGTATGTATGTATGTATGTATGTATGTATGTATGTATGTATGTATGTATGTATGTATGTATGTATGTATGTATGTATGTATGTATGTATGTATGTATGTATGTATGTATGTATGTATGTATGTATGTATGTATGTATGTATGTATGTATGTATGTATGTATGTATGTATGTATGTATGTATGTATGTATGTATGTATGTATGTATGTATGTATGTATGTATGTATGTATGTATGTATGTATGTATGTATGCATGTATGTATGTATACGTATGTATGTATGTATGTATGTATGTATGTATGTATGTATGTATGTATGTATGTATGTATGTATGTATGTATGTATGTATGTATGTATGCATGCATGTATGCATGTATGTATGTATGTATGTATGTATGTATGTATGTATGTATGTATACATGTATGTATGTATGTGGTTATTTGTAAAACGACTTTTAGAAACCTCAGAACTCAGAAGGGCTCTTAACATGGCAATCTAGCTGTTCTAGCAGATCTAAAGATGTTTCTTGAACAGTATGTGTCGAAGTAGTTTGTAAGTTTACTTAGTACTTGTCCGAACTGTTGAGTTCGAACCGATGACTCGATGTTTAAAGTGCAGTGTTTACCAATCGACCATTGAGTGCGTTTGGCGCCATTGTAACTGCAGGCATTGCTTAAACAAACCAACTTTGTCTCCATATGCATATGCATGTGTCATCACTTTGCGTCATGCATGCAATGCGTTAACTATCTGTTCTGGATATATATTGACTTGATTATGGTTTGGTTATGACTATGATTATGATTATGATTATGATTATGATTATGATTACGACTTGGTTTTGGTGCGCCATCTGTTGATGCCTTGTGCGTTAGATACCGGCTCTATAGAAGTTACTAGTTACAATTGCAATTTGCCTTTTAATTTATATACGTTAAAGGGATGTGCGTTGGTTTAGTGGTTAGCGTGTTGGACTGTCAATCGAGAGGTCGCGAGTTCAATCCCCGCCAGAGTAAAAATTTGATTTGAGATTTTTGCTCCACCTGCGCCCCTATAGTCGACTCAGCTATAATGAGTACACTGAACGTACACTGTCGGTGGGAAGATGAGACGGCGAGGGAGAGGATTTACCATTCACCCTCATATGCCGAAGATAAGAAAATGAAGTCGCTAACAATTCATACCATGCATGGCTGCCTCAGGGCCAGCTTAAAGGACTGTTCTTCATTTTAAGAACGGTGTGGTAACCGTTTAAAAGTAACAGAACACTCAAAGAGAATGACAGGTGTCAATAAGAGACGTTTATTTTTTTAGAACGGTGTATTTGCCCAGAAGCAACAGAACACACTCGAGTAGGAGGAGAGCATGATGAGTCAACAAGTCGCGTTCATGTATATTGTTATTTATGACCAGACATTCGATGATTGGTCACGTTATTTGTAGGAGTGTCTGCCGTTACACACACAAACAAACACACACACGCGCACATGCACACACACACACACATCTACAAAAGATTCTACATACACACACACACACACACACGCACGCACACACACATATAACACACACTCACACGCACACACACAAACACACAGACACACGCACAGTCACACACACAGACACATACACAGACACACACGCGCACACACACACATATATATATCTGAACAGTTCATTGGACGCGTGCGTTATAATATGCACGTGTGCATATTATGTCATTACGGCAATATTGATGTTCTGAGCTAATAATAGAAGTGCTATATATATAGGGTAGAATTTAGGCTATAGGCTAGAAATGGATGTTGTATGGCATAGAATAGGATAAAGCAGGATATAGGATGGGATATAGGATATGATATAGGGTAGGATTTATGATGGGGCAGTTTGGGATGGATGATATAGGATATAGATATAGGATATGTGATAGGATAGGGCAAGATATGGATAGGATATGTGATAGGATAGGATATGGCAAGATATGGAATAGGATACTGGGGATAGGAGCAAGATATGGATAGGATATAAGATAGGTTTGGATATGGATAAGATAGGATATGGAATAGGATAGAACTGGATATGGATAGGATATGGGAAAGGATAGGAAGGGATATAGATAGGATATGAGATAGGATAGGAAGGGATATAGATAGGAATTGGGATAAGATAGGAAAAGATATGGGATAGGATAGGAAATGATTTGGATAAGCTATGGAACAGGATAGGAAAGGAAATGGATAGGATGTGGGATAGGAGAGGAATAAATATGGATAAAATATGGGATAGAACAGGATATGTATAGGACATGGGATAGGAATGGAAGGATATGGAAAGGATATGGGATAGGATAGGATACGTCTAGATATGAATAGAAAACCGTCTTACCTCGAGGATATAGGAGTGTCAACTACATCTTTTCACCCAACTGACCATCGTGTCCACTTGATCGTCGACCACCTAAGCCGGAAGTCGACTGGACAGGCAACGTTGTTCGAGATCAGCTCGCAAAACAGCGCATGCGCGAAGGCACTTCCGGCGGCGACCAGGGCCCGGCGCACGGTCACGTGGACGAGATCTCGCGCCAGAGTCTCGCAGGCGAGATCTCCAACGACGGCGAGGTTTTTACGTGACGTCGACTGCACCGGAAATAGGTCGACGATGACGTCCAAGCCCCGAAACGGATGTCGGGCGTTTCGGCGCCGACTCAACATCCGGTTGCACCGGATGTCGCTGTCCATCTCGTCTCCGATGATGCGCAGACGATCGGCCACCTGTTCGAGGACCACGTCTGGAACTGAACTGGAGTTTTTGAGTCCCTTCGAGGTAGAACGATCCAGGTGGTCGTCAACCATGTTCTCGACCTCACCCGACACTGGATCGTAGAGTCCGAGTAGGTTAGAGATAGAGTCTTCGCTGTACGAGGCGAAGTCAACGAGATCCTCTCCTCTAGGCTGGTTCGATTTCACCAAATCCGGAACCTCGCCTTGGTCGGAACTGGATTCAGCCAGATCGCCGGCCTTTGAATGCCGATCCATATTCTTACCACCGGTATTCGTTACCTGAGTATGGACAAACTCAGCGTCA
This sequence comes from Aporrectodea caliginosa, assembly GCA_020284085.1. Classification (NCBI taxonomy): domain Eukaryota; kingdom Metazoa; phylum Annelida; class Clitellata; order Crassiclitellata; family Lumbricidae; genus Aporrectodea; species Aporrectodea caliginosa. The sequence continues at coordinate 298,070 of JACEVL010000935.1, forward strand.
TCAAGGTCCGTAGATATGGACTCACACATCTTGTACTATTGTCCTGTAGCTCCTATCGTACTATGAAAATCCAGCTTCGAACGACCTAGTATATCGAGCTGAGGCGCAGCGAATAGTCAGAAAAATGCCAAGATCCTATGGCGTAAAGTCCTATAACAATTTCGTTCTCCACTAACACCGTTATGTCTGTACCATAAATTTCTTAACAGTTTAAAGCTTACGCCCAGCGTGTCAGCTTATTAACCGATAGTTTCTAAAGATCGTCTTTTAAACGTTATCTAAACTCTATTCGTTTCTTAACAACGTTAAACTGCGAATCGTTTGTTAACAGCGCGTTACCTCTGCAAATTGTCACCGTTTAAAAGCTTCTATAAACACACAGCACGTGTCCTCATTTGTCTCAGTGTATCGCGAATAGCATGCGTAATATGACTGCGCGATGCGCGCCTCCTAAGCCTCTTATATCCCCTTGGGTGGGCGGGGGCTGGCTGCAGGCGCGTGGCTAACACTGCCCTCGATCTGGAGGGCTGATTTGCCCCATATCGCTTGCATAACCTCAACACGATGACGATGGTATTGTTATTTTTATTAAGTGTTATGATCGAGTGCGTTCGCGTGCAATCAACGATACTGCGCGGCTACTCGGCCCTGAGGCTACCGCGGGGCCTCTGCCCGGCTTGGGCCGACCGGCGCTCGGGCTGGTTGGCCGGTGTAAGACCGGGTTACGGCGCAGTGGACTGGGAAAGATTCCACGAAGCACTGGACATGATTAGGGACGCCTGGAAATCGGATGGAATATAAACAGAGGATTATAAACATGTTTTCATTAGCGAATTAAACAATAGGCCAGATTATGCATATGCAATTAATATGCTTAATACGTTTATATGAATACATACATACGTATATACACACATACATAGTATCACATATATGCATACTTGTATGCATACATATACGTATACATACAAACACACACAAGTTCATACACCCACACATACATACAAGCATGCATACATACATACATGCATACATACATACATACATACATACATACATACATACATACATACATACATACATACATACATACATACATACATGCATACAAACATACATGCCTACATACAAACATGCATACATCAATCAATCAATCAATCAAAAAGTTTTATTGCCACCGTTTCAAGATATACAAGTATACAATTTTCCAGGCTCTGATTATAGATACACACATACATACATACATACACACACATACATACACACATACATACATACATATATACACATAAAAATACATAAACAAATACATAAATACACCAAACAACACAGTTGCATATATGGTCTACATACTCATCTGAAATGGTTGCAGTTCTTTTGGCATACGGGTGCGTATGATAATTATAGGCCTATGCGCTTGCTGCTGGCATGGCCATTTTCCATCAACTAAGTACAGGACATACTTTCTGCTTGACCATTTAAGAAATAACAGGACAGTTTAACTTGACTCTACGATCGGTTACAACGGCGTTATCTCCATGGTGACACCATGGGCGACTGGAGTTTTTTAGGGGGGGGGCAAACATTTTTTGTTAAGGGGATAAAAATTTTGAATTGTTGGCACGGGGTACAAACGAGGCTGCCGAAAGAAACCTATCAAGTCACCCTCAGCGCTCGCTCCCGCGATTAGGGAGTCTGGCGCGGATCCCAATAACCGCCACCGCTCTTGGAAGCATTTGACATCAATGACATGTTATTAGCGTTCTGGGATCCGTTTTGAGCTATAATAGGCCTATCTGAACGTTAACTTTAAATACAAAACTGTTTAAAGTTTCAATGTTTTATATGTTTTTATTTTTCAGGTTATCTTGACTAGTTTGGATAAAAAATAAAATTGTGGAAAAATCATAGCCATTCATTGTTAAAAACTAAGATGATAAGTAATTTTTAAATATGTGCAAAATCCAAAGGGGCAATGCCCCCTTCCCACTTCCGGACCCCATGGGTGACACCACAAAATGTTGCTTTCTTCAAGCATAGCAATAAAAATATTTCAGTTGTTGTCGTAATCGTATACCATGCATATTATACCATTTGTACTGCGCCTAAACTGACTCGTGTATAACCTACATTATACAGTTAGAAGTAAGAAAAATACCTTTGACAAAAAACTTTCCATCTACGTTTTATTTTCAATAACAAACGCACAAATTTTCAAGTGGCCTACATATCATCAGGAGGTCTTATAGCACTGGAGAAATTTTAGCGACGTCATTATAATAGATAGGCCTCTTTTAATTATAACGCAGACCTGTTTACAATGTATACGCATACATGTATGTATGTATGTATGAGCACTTGTTATAGCGCCCCTTCAAGATTTCTACTCAGAGGCGCTCCCGACTACAGCGCGGACACTGAATCGGAGTTTCACGCCGAAGCGCATGAGCAATTGCGAGTGAAGGACTTGCCCAGGTCCGTATACGTGGCGGCTTGGGGTGGATTCGAACTCGCAACCCTCCGGCTGCAAGGCACCGAACATACCCCATCACCACCGCGCCCCACCCATGTGTAATGTGTATGCATATTCATACATATAGATCTAATCATAGTATCACCTATTACGTAAGCGATAAGTTTTGTAGCTCATACTTATCGGCATGCAGTAAGACGTCGGTATAATAGTGGACTGGATTGGGCTTATATTATATAAGCTGATTGGGACGCCGTCTATGAAACGAGCATAGGAGAAAATTCGAGATACTGTTCCGCTATACATGCGCTATGCTCCTATGCTCCTCCTCCTCCTCCTCCTCCTACTCCTCCACCTTCTTGGTCTTCTTGTTCTTCTTATTCTGCTTGTTCTTCTTGTTCTTCTTTTTTGTTCTTGTTCTTCTTGTTCTTCTACTTTTTGTTCTTCTTCTTGTTTTTCTTCGTCGTCGTCGTCTTCATCATCATCATCATCGTCGTCTCGTCGTCGTCGTCGTCATCATCATCATCATCATCATCACCACCACCACCACCACCACCACCACCACCACCACCACCACACCATCATCATCATCATCATCATCTTCTTCTTCTTCTTCTTTACTCTTCTTCCACTTCTTGTTCTTATTCTTATCTTCTTGTTCTTCTTGTTCCCTTTTCTTCTATTCGTGAAATCCAGTTCAGGTGGTTGCAGAGTTGAACAACAACTTCTCAAATATTTTCGATAATTGCAATTTCTATTGCGCGGGTGTCCAATGTACGAGGCATCAACCGATGGCGTGCCAAAACCAGGTCAATATCAAAAGATCGGTCCATGGCAGCCCATGGTGGATGAGCAATTTGACACAGGTTAGAGACACACTTGCAGGATTCGACCCCTGGACACAAATGCCCAAGGGAGACAATGGTTAACCACGCGGCCAAGGCGTGACACATGGTTTCTTGGATTATTGGATTAGTCTATATATAGCCTTGAACAAAGCGGACGTTTGAAATACGAACGGTTATTTGTAGAGCGATGACTACGGTTATGATTGCCTCGGGTTTTTCCGCAAACGTCATCTTCTGAGGGAAGATGGGAGAAGACGAAAGCATGTCCCATATCAAGGGTACGGGGAACTTATCCACTCTGAACTTCCATGCCATCTTCAGCTGTCGACGGGAATCCGTTGGTTGGTTCCTCGTGCATGTGTGCGTGGGCGGTGGCCCAACACTGGTGACTCTTTCAGCTTACTGTGCATTGTTTTGCTAACTGATGTAATATGTTCGTTGGTAATGACATTTAATATCATGTAGGCTAGCGCAGAGGGCGCCTCTGAGTAGATATCTTGATTCTTGAAGGGGCGCTATATAAATATTCAATTGCATTACTCATCACAGATTCACTTCCTCGAATATTTATGTCCTACCATCGATGTTTTATTGGGTGGGGTTCAACCCCTCCATTTCCTCTTCTAAACCCCTCAGTTAAGTAACAGGAAAGATATTGGGTGGGGGAGGGTGTCAGGAAACTGAACTATCTCATCACTAAGCTTGCCGTCAGCCGTTTCACGTGCAACATATTAACAACTTTAGACTTTGACCTGCATTCCTGCAATTTGGTAATCTGTAATTTTTCGACCCCCTCCCCAACTCTGTTGACAACTAAACACTTTCTAAATCCCGTGTGTCTTCCCTCCCACTTGTTTACACCTCCCTCTGATGAGCATAGGTCTACCCATAGACTTCTAAATACATTAGCATGCTAATGTATTTAGAAGTCTATGGTCTACCACACCCACGGAGCCAATAACAATAACTCACCCCTCCATTTCTACCCCAAACCCACGAAACAAAGCTTTGGGCTGGTTAGTGCAAGCGCGTGGAGGTCCCCCCCCGAACGATAAGGACTAATTGCTTCATCGTTAATCTGCCATGGTTCCAATTATCCTTAATTAGCGA
>JACEVL010000935.1:310000-322500 GCA_020284085.1 Aporrectodea caliginosa
ATACAGGAATAGGATTGGATGGGTTAGCGTAGGAATGAAGTGCCGATGTATCTATGGCTAAATATCTGAGATGCCAAGTGAAGAAGATGATAGAAACAAGAGAGGTGCAAGTTCTAGGTTCGATGTCCGCTCGCTTTTCATAATTATTACACCAAAACACTGACGTAATACAATGTTGATATTGCGTGCGACCTGCGCGAGCCATTAGAGTATACGACAATAATTATACAAGCCTACACATTTTATGGCCTATATTGAGACTATAACAGGCCTCATTAAAGTCATTATCTAACCATACAGCAAACAGTTATAGGCTAATATTTTGGTCCATGCAGCGAGTTGGTCTATATACCGCAACACGCTGGATTTTTTTATGTGACGATTGCGGCTTCTATATCTTGTAGCGAACCTGGACAAGTTCATGGCGCTCAGGTCTCGTGCTCTAGATATAGTTTAACGACCTTGTGCTGATATCCTGCAATGAAGTTGGCTTATAGTTCAAAGGAGTTCATATTATCTAAATCAGCCGATATATCCCTGGCCCTTGCTTACCTTTCACATATATCACAAATGTTGCACCCGTTGAATTGATACTGTGCCATGCACCCAACGGGCGTTCCCTTTGGTCTGGTCAAGGCTAAGGGATTCACTTTCGGGAGGAAAGGTGTTATATTGAGGATCTTGATTATGATGTCTAGTGCTGTTCGTACTTCCGGTTGACTGGTGTCGTTCGGTACTAAGATCACAACTAACCTCAGTCTGTTTCTCGTTTATCTGACTCATCCATCCATGCACCCATGCATCCATGCATCTATGCACCCATCCGTCCGTCCGTCCGTCCGCCAGTCAATCAGTCAGTCAATCAATCAATCAATCAATCAATCAATCAATCAATCAATCAGTCAGTCAGTCAGTCAGTCAGTCCGTCCGTCCGTCCGTCCGTCCGTCCGTCCGTCCGTCCGTCCGTCCGTCCATCCATCCATCCATCCATTCATCCATCTACAATAATGTACTTCTCCGTTTGACGAACTGGTCGAGCGTTCGCCTTATAAAGCTCAGGTTGGGGTTCAAGTCTCCTCCCTGACACATAATAATAATAATAATAATAATAATAATAATAATAATAATAATAATAATAATAATAATAATAATAATAATAATAATAATAATAATAATAATAATAATAATAATAATAATAATAATAATCTATTGACCCCTATAAGCATACACCCTTCAAGCACCAAGACACCGTGTTCTCTACGTAAACCCTGTAGTGCCATCGATCTCAACCTCTTTTTGGTGTCATTATTATCAAACAAACTCCAAAAAGAAAACAAACAGGCTATGAGTAAGACAACCAAGTTATAAATAAGCCTATGACTAAATAATCCTATTGCATAAAAGGCCGTTGACATGAATAACCCTTGTCAGAATATCGGCACGTGGTTAAATATAGGCCCATGACAGGAGACCTGCCTATGGCATGAATAGGCCTCTGAATAATTGTCCTGCAATATATAGGCCTCCTACATCTTACACAAAAAATATTCGGCCTATGATTTATATTGTTTTGACACGCCTCGTTATTACGTAGTCCGTTAGCAGGGCAGGTCAATAACCTTTTTGCTAACAACCACACCCTCTCCTACTTTCCTTCCTCCTCTGCACGTTATTCTAAGCGCGGCTTTTGGCGCGGGGTTGGGCATGTGTGTGCCTAGAAGACTGTTTTGTTATCCTCGAAGGTAAACTATTTGTAGAGAAATTACGCATGGTTTTAAAAGGTTATAAACTCGTATCATCTTTTAAATATATACACACTATAATTGGATGGTGTTATGCAAGAGTGGACCAACCCCAAAATTCATTATTGTCCAGAAAACAATTTTTTTTAAAATTCTCTTTCAATATTGATGGAAAAATTTTACTTTTAATTGTGTAAATGCAAAAATATACATTTGATATTAGGGTGACATTATATTCAGTTATTTGCAAAGGAAATGTCATTTGGAGAAATAAATGTTGGTTGGTCCATTTGAATCCTGGAAATTTGCGGTTGTTCCACCTGAATTTCAAGGCATTGTGGGTTGGTCCATTTGAATCCTGGAAATTGTTTGATCAAATGTTTACTCAAAGCTGTCAAAGTTTTGCATGCATTATCTTTGTGACAGTAAACACTGTAGGCCCTATAAATTTATCATACAATATTAGGCAAAATTGTTCATAAGTCTTAAAAAGTATCTTATGAACTCTTAAATCAATCATAATTATCAGAGCATTCGCAGACAGTTAGGCTAGCTGGTTATAGTTTCACACCACTTTGCTGGAAATTACTAAATTATAAAAGTAGTCACTGCAGAGCATGACATATATTATTGTAATATGGATGAAACTAATTTTTTAAAGAAGTTAATTTAATTAACTTTATAATTAGAATCCGTACTAAACTATTATTCAGCTGAAGTCTGTTGGTGTCCAACAATGGAATGGAAGAATAGAACTTGTGATAATACGGTGGAATTAGTGGTAGAGGGCTAAGAGTGTAATTCTTCTGAAGTGAAACAATTGGCCTCGGTCCATTCTAGACAGCATCTGGGAGACAGAACCTAGAGTTGCTAGTGTTATTCGCTTTCCGAACTCAACTTCTTTCTACTTTCTTCATGAGAGGAGCGAAGGAACAATGTTTTCGGCCTGTCTCAGTAAATTAGCTAACAGAATTATATCACAGAACATCTTTTGCACGCCCGTACCCGAGTTTGGTCCTTATAGTTGTTACAGAATACAGTCTCGTAAGATTTCTTACAGAGACTGTAAATGTACCGGCCTGCAACTTTCTGCTGCCTTAAATGGCCGTTAATGAGGGCCTACTTCGCACACCTGCTACAGTTCCAGTACCATTCGTGCATGTTTTGTCTATCCGTAATTCGGCCATCTTCATCAAAACAAAGGGTTAGGTACATAACACAACAAGGGGTTTTAGGTGGTTCAGAATACGTAGGCCCTATAGTCTGTGTTAGAACCATTGCAAGTTAACATGTACTGTGATGCTTAATAGTCTATCTCTCCTAGCTTCCTCTTGAAAGCTGTAATATTTTCCACTGAGATAGTACTATCATCGAAACCATTCTACAAGTCTACAACTTTTGTACTGAAAAATTTCTGTCATGATATTCATTTCTGTTTCTTTGAGTTATAATAATTTATACCTGTGTCCTGGAGTCGCCTGGTTTGGTGCTAATTCAAAGAACCTCTCCCACTGCACTGCCTCCTTTCCAGTGATAATCTTATATGCTTCGATTAGATCTCCTCTGCTCCTCGTATGCTCCAGTGTTGTTTGCCCACACCTTTTCAACCTTTCTTCTCATATCCTTATAACCCCAAATCATATTGTAGCTCTTCTTTGCACTTTTCTAGTTGTTCAATGTCATGTTTCATGGATGGATGTCACATTTGGATGCAGTATTCTAACTGTGGCCTAACCGCAGTATTGTATCCTTGTCTCTACTGACTATTGTACTTCTAATCATACCTAAGGTTGAGTTAATTCCCTAATTATGGCCTCAATTCTTCTTATACTTCAGCAAAATGCCTTGAAGGTTTAGCACCTTTTTGCATGATCACTCCCAGTTCTCTTTCTACCTCACTTACTTTCGCTACCTTTAACCCCATTTCATAGAAAAATGCTTTGTTTCTTTTCTCTATGCATTTTTACTGAGCACTTTTCCAAACTAAAAAGCATCTGCCAGTCCTTGGACCATCTGAACATTCTTCTTAGGTCTTATAGCAGTATCTCCACCGCGAAATATTTGTTTGGTCCAGTGGGTTTTAGTATGACTTTGTCTGCGCAAATGGACCAAGCCGCATTCTTTGGCTTGGTCCCTGTTATGCACAACTGGACCAAGCCACGGTTCTGTGGCTTGGTCCAGTTGTGCATAAAAGAGTCGCAAGTTGGTCCATTTGTTTTTCGCTATTTATTAAACATTCTGATGGTCTAGAACGTTGATCTAAGTGTCACAAGATGCAGAAAAAAATTCTGAATTTAATGGAAAAATAAAAATAAATTGTGAAATTTTGAGGGTTGGTCCACTTTGCATAACACCATCCAATTAATAGTCCTGCAATATGTGGGCCTCCTCCATCCAATATGTATTTTATGTAATAGGATTACGTGATCATATGGTAGTTTTAAATATAACCTTTTAAAACCATATAGATTAATTAACAAATAAGTAAATTAATAAAAAATACATATAACCTTCTAAAACCATGCGTAATTTTTCTACAAAATAGTTTGTCCATATAGGCCTATATAATACTAAAGTTGGCAGGCTTGTTTTAAAAACAAATTGCAGAGCATTATACTTAGTATACCAATATTAACAAACTACAGCTTAAATTTTTGCATAAATTTCTTAATTATCAATGTAAAGTAAAAATTGTAGTATATATTTTAATATAGGATACGGAATGAGTACATTGAGTAGCTATGGTGCAGCATACAACCATGTTGTGCTGTAAAAACCATACCTTGGGGGACATTTCATATACTAAGTAGCTATTTTTAAGACCGATAATCATGGTGCAGAAAATTAATATAGCCTATATATAGGCCTACATGCTACAAAAACTATGCCTTGGGAAATATGTAGGCCTATAGTATTGAATTGCTAAGGTATTTTTCATGCTAAGCAAAACGTTACCTGCTCAGCAAAATGACTATATAGTATATAGGACTGGCGTGCATTAGCGCCAGGAAAGTGGTCGCAAAACTATGACATTATGTAAACATTCAAGCTTTGCGCTATGAATCTGGGGTTAAGATATAGAAAGCTATGGTGCAGAAAATTATCATGAGTAGGGATATATATATATATCCTGCTAATATATGTATAATTATAAGTGTAAATATTAGTCTTTGCCTATATTTGCATCTTCCGTCTGATATATCGAGGTCATCGATTACTTTCCGCGAAAGATCTTATGTGTTTTATGACGCTTTGTCTGGCTGTCGTCGGCCTGTGTCTACAGGGTGGGCCAAAAAGTCAACCCCTACCGTTTTTTGCTAATATTTCAGCCAAAAGTAAGAATATTTTAAATGAAGTTCCACAGGCTTAAAGGAAATTCATATTTACGTACACTGGCCAAATTTCACGAAAACCGTCTGTCTCTCTCAAACAGGCCTTCTCTGTATACTGTGCATATATGTCTGTGCATATTTTTTTTTATCTCTCTTTGTCGCTCTCCTTATCTCTTCATATCTATCTCTTTCTCTCCATCTTTCTTTCCCTCCTATCTCTCCCCTCTCTCTCTCCATCTTTCTCGTTCTCCGGTCTTTTCTTTGATCTCTTACCGCCAAACGTAACGGCGGTATCGTTTGTTTCTTGACGCCCCCAAATAAATCAACAGCCATGGGTACGCGTGGGGGGAGTAAAAGGAGGCAGAGACGATGCGATGTATCCAGGGTCACTTCATTTACCTGGATGACAAGTTTTCCGAGGACAACTATACTCCTCATCGTCGTCAACATCTCATCTGTCTCTGTCTGTCTCTGTCTCTGTCTCTTTCTCTTCTCTATCCATCTGTCTCTGTCTATAATAGATAGATAGATAGATAGATAGATAGATAGATAGATAGATAGATAGATAGATAGATAGATAGATAGATAGATAGATAGATAGATAGATAGATAGATAGATAGATAGATAGATCTATCTATCTAATCTATCTATCTATCTATCTATCTATCTATCTATCTATCTATCTATCTATCTATCTATCTATCTATCTATCTATCTATCTATCTATCTATCTATCTATCTATCTATCTGGATAGATAAATAGATAGATAGATAGATAGCTATCTATCAGATAGCTAGCTATCTATCAGATAGATAGATAGCTGGATAGATAGCTGGATAGAAAGAGATTCGGCAACCCTGGCTTCTTCGTCTTGTGCCTGGCTTCTCTTGGGAGGTCATGACTGTTTGCTCAACGTCATGGTCTCTAGGAGTTTCGGGTCAAATGTTATTATCGAGACGTCCATAGTCTAATTTCCTGGCACGCTGCCAATGATCTGTGAAGGTTTTCGCATTTTGCGTGATCGACAAAATGACATTACGAATACTCGAATAGTCTTCGTATAATTATTTATTTGTTTTTATTTGTTTAAGTATTTTTATATTTAAAAAAGGTATTTATGTATTTGATTTAATTGCTTATTTAATGCTTTTGTAATTTCTTAGGAACCCATTTCTCTGTGTGGTTATTCGTGGTTAAAAGAGTGTAGGCTAGTTATACAAACCTCAACGATATCAAAATCTATAGTGCTGCTCTATATTCAAACTATGTACGTACGCATGCATGTGTGTCTGTTTGCATGTATGTGTGTATGCCTGTGTTGTGCATAGTCATTTATATAGCGCCTTTCTGATAAGCTCTCAAAGTGCGGCGTAGGCTATATCCATGGAGCCCCAACACAGATGACCTGGCAAGATGCCAAGACAGAGACAGAGGAAAAGCAACAGGTACAGAAAGGCATACAGAAACAGACATACAGTGAGAGAGGGAGAGAGAGGCTGTAGCGAGGCCAGCGTAACACGGATGTTTTGGTGGAGTTGAGGGGGCGATGAACTGGGACAGTCGACGGCGGTGGCCGAGGACCCTGGCCATAGCAAGGCTGATGTCAGCAAATGCACATCGATGACACTGCTTTCAGTAGCAACTGGATGCGAAACTCGTGTGCGATGCCATCATTATCGGGGGGGGGGCGACAGCGCATTGGATAACACACTGGCATAGAGAGCGAGAGGTACCGAGTTCGAGTCCCGTAGGGCGGACATGCTTTGTAGGCTGCTATTAGCGCCGTGTATTGCAGGCTGTCTGTTCTGTTAGTAGTTAAGATTTATGTCTTCTGTCATTTAATTGTGTTCTTGTGAATTGTTTCAATTGCATAACATGTAAATGTACAGCGCAGTGCGTTTGTCCGGCGCTTCAATAAAGAAAAGATTATTATTATCATCATCACGACCACATCGCCTTCATCTTCAATGTCATCACACATCCATATTTAAATAAATAGAACATCACAGATGTTTGAACGTCATCATCATCACCATCATCATAATCATCATCGTCTTCATCATAGTCATCATAATCATCATCAATATTCACCATCATCATCATCCTCACCCTTATTATCGGAATTGTCGTCATCATCATCATCATCATCATCATCATCATCATCATCATCATCATCATCATCATCATCATCATCATCATCATCATCATCATCATCACCATCATTCTCACCCTTATAATCGGAATCATCCTCATCATCATCATCAGCAGCATCATCGTCAGCATCATCATCGCTCTCATCATATACGGCAGCCTTCTTAAAGGTCTTCGAAATCATAATCGATAAATTCCTAAAGTTAAAAGCGCCACTCTAAAGATAACCGCAGGGCACATGCTTATTCACGAGCGCTGCCTCTGTTTAGATGCTCTACACTAAATTTCATCTACAGTTGATATATGATAAGGGCGCTTTAGAAGCCAGTAGAACAAAATGGACCAGTTCGTGTCAGTTTTGCGTTCATCTGCTTTTCCGCAGACGTCCATTACATAGGCCGGGAAAGGTGTCTTGTTTTTCTGTGGAACCTGGGCGTTTTCCTCGCTCTGTCACCGTGACGAACAATGGATTCGTTCCGCCTGATTTGCCTTCTGCAATGGGGTGTGAATGGGGCCACGCATGAGGAGTCATTGACCCAGCGGACCTTTTTCAGCCCCGCAGTTGAGATTCGGTCCTGGATGCCCTGTGTAAATATTGGGCTTCGATTACCAGATTTTCCGGTTGGGATTTTGTACCACTGGAGTTTAACTGAACTTCTGAGGTAAATGAGTATGTATCTTGGCACTTGGTAGCGTCTTTCAATAGTCTGTTTTGGTGCCATCATCATCATCAGTTCCTGACGCCAGCCATTTGGCGGCGATGGGTAAGAATAAATGGCATCCATTGTCTTCGGTCATTAATTTTGTCAAGTCCATTGCTCTTCTTAGTGTTAGTCCAAGTGATGTTATGTCTTCATTCATGTTGTCTATCCAGCGTAGTCTTGGTCTGCCATTTTGTTTCTTTTTCCTTCGAATCTTGCATGTAGTGCTTTTTGTGGGATTCGGTCAAATGGCATTCTCTACATGTCCAAACCATCGGAGTCTTCGTTGAACGACTTTGTCGATAGCAGGGTTGTTTGTCTTAAGTAAAATTCATTCATTCATTCATTTCAGGAATTTCATATAGCATTCCCTTCTACCTACCAGAATGTGTGTACATAGACATAAAACTGTGTATATAGATATAAAATGTTTATATACCTATGTATTATATTAAAATGTGTATATGATATATATATATATATATACATTGTTGTAGCGCCTTTTATGCTGTTCTTATGTACTTCTGAATAAAACAACTATGTATGTATTTTTCCACTTGTTTTAGCGCCTTACTGGCATCTCACAAAACCACGGCCTGCGCTCGAGTGTTGTCAACTGTCATCATAAGAACAAAGCATTTGTCATATAGGGTAAACATTGCTTAGTCAGCTAGAAAAAGAGTGTTTATTCATCCCCCATCCCCGCGACCCGCGTGTACACACATACAGTTCAACAAGTGGTTTACCGTGTCTATTTCTGCAGTATAAAGACAGGTCACAAACGTCAAAATAATGTGACACGTGTCGAAAATAAAACTATTTCCTCTATATGGTATTTATAGAAGGCGGAAACGAAAAGGGCTCAGCAATTTGCGTCATGGAAATTGTTTCAACTGCTGTTTAGTCAATTGGACCAAAATCCCGACACCCTCCCCACTCACAGTAATTTAGGCCCCGTTGGTGAGCCATAGTTTGATCTACAGGCTCTAAAAATAATCCGTAGAACTAAATGATTATGATGATTGTGACAATGATGATGATTATAATAATAATAATTGCCGCATCAAATTTGAAGATGTTTTTCAATTCTTCTTAATTGATGTTCAAGTCCCAAAGGGATCTTATGTACCCCAGAAATAAAATAATAATGGTAATGATGATGACGATGATGATGATGATAATGATAATGATTAAAACTACTAATACTACTACTACTACTACTACTACTACTACTACTACTACTACTACTACTACTACTACTACTACTACTACTACTACTACTACTACTACTACTACTACTACTACTACTAGGGGTTACTACTACTACTACTACTACTACTACTACTACTACTACTACTACTACTACTACTACTACTTCGTGTACTACTACTACTATATACTAATACTAATACTAATATGTAATACTAATACTAATACTAATATTAACGAACAACAACAATACGCCGAAGCGCATTAATAGTAGTAGTAGTAGTAGCAGTAGTAGAAAATAGTACATAAGTAGTAGTAGTAGTAGTAGTATCAGTAATAATAATAATAATAATAATAATAATAATAAAAATAATAATAATAAAAATAATAATAATAACGAACTTCCTCTACACCAGAGCCTGTCTTACATAGGACATTGCAAATTTATTGTGCAGTAGGTGACGCACCCTCTGAACTTTCTCTCTGAATGCATTTGCACCCAAGACTCCCAGAGAGTCGGCGCCTATGTCATAATTTCTCTACTTCTGAGGATAACAATTAGGGCCTATACCTCAGGTTAAACAATAAAACATAATATGGCGCATTTTCGGAACCTGTTTAAGGCGGTTGAAGGACATGGGATCCAGGGATTGATGATGAGTTTGCACGCCTTACCTGTCTTCCAGGTGAAGCTAATTGTTTTCTGGGTGAATGATAAGGTCATTGGCTGCCAAATGGTAGGTGCGCATCTCTCCATTTCCTGGATGCCTTCCAGATTAACAGCGCATGCGTATATACTGTCCATTGTCCTGCCTGTGTCTCTATGTCTCCTTGTCTCTGTGCTTGTCTGTTTGTTTGTCTCTAAGTATGTGTGGATGTATGTATTTATGCATTTACCTGTTTCTCTATGTCTCCTTGTCTCTGTGCTTGTTTGCTTGTTTGTCTCTAAGTATGTATGGATGTACGTATTTACCTGTTTCTCTATATGTCTCCTTATTTCTGTGTTTGTTTGTTTGTTTGTTTGTCTTTAAGTATGTATGGATGTATGTATTTACCTGTTTCTCTATATGTCTCCTTATTTCTGTGTTTGTTTGTTTGTTTGTCTCTAAGTATGTATGGATGTATGTATTTACCTGTTTCTCTATATGTCTCCTTATTTCTGTGTTTGTTTGTTTGTTTGTTTGTCTTTAAGTATGTATGGATGTATGTATTTATGCATTTACCTGTTTCTCTATATGTCTCCTTGTTTCTGTGCTTGTTTGTCTCTAAGTATGTATTGATGTATTAATCGCATGCCAGCTCAGATTTGATTGATGTGTGTACTAGTTAACTAGTTAAGTTTTATTGCTCCCACGTGAAATTGAATAAACCAGCCGCTGCATAGGCTATCATTCTATGGAAGGGTGACCATACAAAGCGGGGGCCGTGGTTTTCTAGGGTTTTTCCCTGTTGTTCCCTGATAATCTTCATTTTAACTGAATTGTCTGTAGTTCATTTGAACTGATTTATTTTGTTTATTTGATGAGACCAATGAAATGTATGGTTATGATTATGTATGCATGTCTGAATGTCTGAATGTATGCATGTATTTGGGTCTCCTGGGTAAACCGACAATAATTGTATAAACATGATGTAATTGGAACCTGTATTAAGTTGGTTACCGAATAAAAAACGTTATGTTATTAACGAATATATGCATGTTATGAAATTGTCTATGTTTTTAATGCATATGTATATATTTCTGTGTATGTATGTATGTATGTATGTATGTATGTATGTATGTATGTATGTATGTATGTATGTATGTATGTACGTATGTATGTATGTATGTATGTGTATGTATGTATGTATGTATGTATGTATATATATATGTATGTATGCATATATATATGTATGTATGTATGTATATATGTATGTGTATATATGTATGTGTGTGCATGTATTTATTTATATGTATGTTGCGTGTATATGTATGTAAGTGTGTGTGACTGTGTGTGCGTTTTATGTATGTTTATCTGTAATAGTAATCGTAATCGTTATTTGAAATTTCCAAATTTCCAAATTTCTATGGGGCCCAAACAAGCTAAGTCGTGAGAAAAAATGCAGCATATTCACAGGTGCTTATAACAACGAAACTCGTATGTATGCATGTATGTATGCAACCATGGATGCATGCATGGGGCTAATTCCTTCCTTCAGAGGAGGAGGTATACAGTATTTAGCTCCTTCAAATATACCATCTCCGGCGATAAAGTACAGTTTTCAGATGCTTGTAAAATAGTGTGAGAAAAATCTCTAGCTATGATGGACTAGCATAGATAGACTATAGGACTAGGCAAGTTAATCTAATAAATTAGCTAATTAATTACATTTAGAAATTAAATTACAAACTCTAAAGGCCGAGCTGCTTGTTCACATGACAGCTATATCCGACAGCGCCGTGTGCGTTCTCTATTTTGGCTGGCCCTGTGGCTTGAAATGGGATCCAGGTGGCCTCCCGTCTAACACCGCTGGGTCACTCTGCCCTGCTCTCTAGCCTTAACACTGTTCTCTGTGACCGAGTTTAAGCTGGGAGATCTCCTAAGTAGATAATCATAATGAAGGGGCAGAGGTGAAAATCTGATTTATTCGGGAGCCGGATTTTTGCATGGGGGATTGGGGGGGGGCATATAGGACATATAGGCCCCAGTAAAAACTTTGGGGACAGTCGCCCTCTGTCCCCCGTGATTTACGCCAATGTGGGTGTGCCATATAAAACTATTGACTTTAATAATAAGAACAAAATCAGAAAAAAGTAAAAACTTCCCGTGCCGCTGTTTCGAAGCCTACATATTTCAACGGGAAATGTGCAGTGATTCACCATTATACAACTGATTAAGGGCCAGTCTTATTTTGTGGACCATGCTCCAATATTGATTTGAGGATCATGGAAATTTTTCAAGGGTCATGTTCCACCATGTACATCATATTTGGCACTATGCCGCGCTTTAATTGTACAGAAACAAATTGAATAATTAAAATTGGACCATGGTCTACACTGTGGACATCACCATCATCGACACCATGGTCTAATATTAATCAGTTATTTTGTAGACCTTAGCTCAATATTCTTTGAGGAACATGGACCAATAATTATTGTTACTGCTTTTGGATCTATATGGTCCGCTTTAATTGTGCGGACCTCACTAAATTTTTCCTCTCCTCCTGCTTCATCTTCCTCCTCTTCCTCCTTCTCCTCCTCCTCCCCTTCCTCCATCCTCCTTCTTCCTCCTCTTCCTCCTTCCTCCGCCTTCTCCCCTCCTCCTTCTTCTCCCTCTTCTTTCTCCCACCTCCTCCTCCTTCTCCCTATTCCTCTCCACCTCC
>JACEVL010000935.1:327500-367500 GCA_020284085.1 Aporrectodea caliginosa
GTGTATCACTACGGTTACGACTGTAATATGAAATTTTTACTTTGGTAAAAAGTAAGACTGCAAATTTTAACGATTAATTAATCGATTAATCGTTAAAAATTAATTCGGCTTGTTCGATTAATTTTCTTGCTTATTTCATTATGTCAAGCGCCCATTACCGCAGCAAACAATATGGTTAACAATGATCATATGAAATGTTTGAGTGGAGAATTAAGCGATCATTTTGCATTTAAAGTAAATGCTGATTGAAGAGTCGACGATGGCGACAAAATTAAGCTTAACTGTCTTTATTGCAATTAAACAGTTCGCTTACCGTGGTTGAAAGACATCGCTGACGTATCGCCTTCGCCCTTCAGCATCAGTGTGATTAAAGTTTTTGATTTATTTCAGTTTCAGTTTCAGTTCCAGTTAACTGGAATAGCCTCATTCCAGTTTCGATTACAGTTTTTCGGATTGATTTCAGTTTCTATTTCAGTTAAAGTTTTCACTGAATTTCTATTTTAGTTTCAGTTTTCAGCCAATTTCTATTTCAGTTTTTGACGTTGTTAAGCAAACTTACGAGCCAATGCGTGATATGAACATGTTCACACATGTAACTTCTTATTGAAAAACTGCTAAATGTATTCATAATTTTATACGACACAGAACCTTTCATCACAAAGTAAGATAGCCTCAGCTACTGAATACTCAGTAATGAAATAGATTAACAAATATTACAAGCTACCAAGGTTGGGTTAGTGGCAATAACCGGTTATTGCCAGTTGTTGCCCGTTTTTACCAAAGTAAAGATAAGGCAAATGAAAATCATATTTCACTGCACAGACTGCGTAGTACTAATAAATGTTTCTTGTGAGAAATTAAAACTACTCAGTAAATCTATATTACCCCATAGCATAAATGCAGTTAAAGTCAACTATGTGAGATTAAGAAACAAATTTGACCTACGGTTCAACTAGGCTACTCCAGAATAAACTGCCATTTGCACTGCACTAGTAATGTTCAGTTTTGCCTTTTCTATGTGTAAGCTTATAGCCTATACCTGGAAGTATATAATTTATTAGTAGTGTATAGAAGCCAATGGTAGGGTTAAATTTCTAATTCATAATTACACCAATCGATATTGACTGTACTTATGTAAAACTTGTAAATGACTTTTTATTAGAAAGAAAGTATAAGGTTATTTAAATCAGGTGTGCTCTCTAATTTTCTATGATTAATGAATACTCATAGCGAAATATTTTGATATATTTAAACAGTCTAAACTATAACAGAAATTGTTCATTACTCAAAAACAATTTCAAAAACAAACATTCGGTAACTTCCGTCCAATCGATGAAACCGCTGATTTGTATTATATTAGAAATCACTGGATAAAACAAACATAGACGTTATATAAATGAAACCACCATCGAGGATGGCAAGAAAAGACATTGATATATGAATATTTATAGATATACATATTGATAAGTAATATTGCGCATTGATCTAAATAAAGTACCTTGTAAATTGGCAAATTAATGCATCTAACTATCAATTTCAGTTTTTGAATTTCAGTTTTTGAATTTCAGTTTCTATTAAAGTTTTGGCCATTCCAGTTTCTATTTAGTTTCAGTTTCTTGGCCATTTCCGTTTCAGTTTCAGTTCCAGTTAACTGAAATCAAATAAATCAGTTAACTGACATTTCAGTTTCAGTTTCAGTTAACTTGAATCACACTGTTCAGCATGTGGAATGATTGAACTGTTTAGAAAAGAAAGTAGGGCCTATACTAACTGACATTTTAAACAGTTTTACACGCTGTACGTAACAGATGCCAAATTAATCGAATTTAATCGATTAATGGAAGTTAAATTTAGGAGATTAATCGATTATTTTTAAAATCAGTACCAGCCCCAGTAAAAAGCAACAGCGTTACATTTTGTCCGCACTGTTGTCAATTCCGCTTAATTCGAATGGCCTGTAACTTAAGGGGCTGATAAAAAAAACTGCGAACAAAAAGAAGAGTCCATTTTGTTAGCCTGAAAGGCAGTCACGGGTATGAAGTGTTAGCGACTTCATTTTTCTTAGCCACGGCATATGAGGGTGGATGGCCATGTCCCCTCTCTCGCCGTGTCATCTTCCCACCGACAGTGTACGGTAAGTGTACTCATTATAGCTGAGTTGGCTAGGAGGCGCGGGTGGAGCAGAAATCTCGAAACAAAGTTGTGCTTGTGCCTTGCCGGAGAATTGAACCCCAAGCCTCTCGGTTGATAGTCCAGCACGCTAACCACTAGACTACGAGCACGTATATAGCATATAGAGAATAGAGAGAGAGAGAGAGAGAGAGAGAGAGAGAGAGAGAGAGAGAGAGACAGACAGACAGACAGACAGACAGACAGACAGACACAGACACAGACACACACACAGACACAGACACAGACACAGACACAGACACAGACACACAGACACAGACACAGACACAGACACAGACACAGACACAGACACAGACACAGACACAGACACAGAGAAGAGAGAGAGAGAGACAGACACAGACACAGACACAGACACAGACACAGAGAGATGGACCGTGTTAAAATAATTTGAACGCATCGCCCTGTATACCTGGCGACTGTTATATGAAAACATTTAAAAGGTCTTTTGGGAATATTTCGGTCGGTATAGGAACGTGCTTAAAGTGCTTCTTCTGAACATGTATAGGTGGCGCTGATGTTGCGTTACTAATAAGAATGCGCTACAACAATTCGTGTCTTAGACCATTGGATGCAATGAGCCTGAGAAGTGTAGCCGAAGGTAAACCGCACGGGGTTGAAAAAAACTTGGTTTTGTGACAGAAGATGCGTTCTATTTCATTCCTCGTTCGTCATCGAAATTGCCTATAGAGAATGGACCCATAGACCACATTTCGTTCAGATAATAGAAACAGGAATAAGATCATTCTCAAATAAGACCATTCTCAAGTAAGTCCATTCTCAAATAAGACCATTCTCAAATAAGACCATATCTAGTAAGAACATTCTCAAATAAGACCATTCTCAAATAAGATCAATTTTAAGAAGACCATTATTTGATATTGCACGGGGTTGAAATCCACTTGGTCTCGTCGCAGAAGGTGCGTTCTATATCGTCCCTCGTTCGTCATTCATTTCGTTCAGTTTATAGAAACAGGAATAAGACCATTCTCAAATAAAACATTTCTCAAATAAGACCATTCTCAAACAAAGACCATTCTCAAATAAGATCCATTTTAAGAAGACCATTATCAAATAAGACCATCTCTAATAAGACAATTCTCAAACGAGACCACTCTCAAATAAGATCAATCTCAAGTTGGACCATTCTCAAATAATAACGCTCTCAAATAAGACCATTCTGAAGGAAGACCATTCTCAACTGAGACTATTCTCAAATTACACCATTCTCAACTGAAACTATTCTCAAATAAGGCCATCTCAATTAAGACCATTCTGAAACAAGACTATTCTCAAATAAGATCAATTTAAAAGAAGACCATTCTCAAGTTAAACCATTCTCAAATAATAATAATACTCTCAATTGAGACCATTCTGAAAGAAGACCTTTTTCAACTGAGGCAATTATAAAATAAGACCATCTTATTTAAGACCATTCTCAAACAAGACTATTCTCAAATAAAATCAATTTAAAATAAGGCCAATCTCAATTATACCATTCTCAAATAAGACCATTCTCCATGAAGACCATTCTCCACGAAGACCATTCTCCATGAAGACCATAGGAGTGGGTTTAGGTGAATGGTAAGTTGGTAACGCTCCGGCACGAAGAGCAGAAGATCAGCATGGATGCGGGATCGCTTCCCACTACCCTCCCAAATGTCCACTCAGCCTTTCATTCGCCAGGTGGCGTTAGTGAAATGAGTAGTAGGACAGATGGGCGCCTTGCATGGCTGCCATGCAATTAAATTCTACTCCTGTAATAACTTTTGATTATCCGTTCATACTATGAGTTGTAATCATACTGCCTTCATGTCAGTTTGTATCAATAAACGAAGATAATTTTTTATTCTCGAGAAAGAGAGTGGCAAGCAAACTATATAGCCTATAACACATCTGGCTCTTGCTCTTTACTTTCAGCCTCTATAATTTGTATGCATCTATTAAGCGTCACTATCTAACGACCGAGCATCAATCGATGGCACTAAACAATTGTGAGTGAAGGACTTGCTCAAGGTCCCTACACAGTAACCGTCTCAATGGAGGAGGATCGAACCCCGTACTCTCCGTATATTGCAAAGTGAACGTTCTATCACCAATCGGCTATACCTAAAAACTGACCGAGAAGCCTTGTTACTTGAGCTTTTAATCCTTGCTATAAGTCAAACAAAATCGACAGGCAAGTAAGGTCAGAAATGGTTACAGGTCAAAGTCCAAGGGTCAGGCAGGCAGACAGTCTGGTTGTTACAGTGGATGGTATGTGCATTTAGAACTGGAGCAGTCGGAGAGCTAAGGGAAGGGAAGATATCAGAATAGGGTTTGTAATTTGTATGACTGGCATGCGCAGAGATTCAGAACCTGCATGAGTCGTATTCGTAATCGTAATCGTAGGCCTAATTGTATTCGTAATCGTATTCGTATTCGTAATAGTAATCGTATTCGTATTCGTAATCGCATTCGTAAAAGTAATCTTAAGTTACTCGTAATCGTTATCGTAATCGTATTTGTATTTGTAATCGTAATCGTAATGGTAATAATCGTAATAATAATCGTAATCGTAATCTTATTCGTAATCGTAATCTCCAAACTTATAATAAAAGCCACTTGAAAGCTAAGCACAGGGCACTAGCTTATTCACGAGCGCTGCATCGACTCAGAGACGTTATCCAGACGTTTGCAGCACGGACTGCCATGGGCTGATTAGCAATCTGCCAGTCCCGGTCAACTGTTTTCCGCCCATAATATTTATGTTCTATAAGTAAAAATTTTAACATCATTACAATTATATTTAGCCATTGTTGTCTTGCTCGCAGTTTAAATTTAATAGCACTAACTACAATAATTGGGTCAGATTCATGGTTGCCTGAATAACCCAAGAACCGTTCACCCCCAAAACGTTCAAATCCTGACCAACTCCTCGTCGATTTTCGCGCCCGATGCAATCGTCCCGTTTCGACGTCGTACGGAGTCCCGGTCCGTGACAGACTAATAGGTCCGCGTTCCGACGGACGATCCATTTCTGGAGGTGTTTGGACTTAGCGGACGTGGCTAATGGAGTTGGCAACTGGACCGGGCGTTAATTTCTGCCTCTCTTCAATATTTATGAATCGCGGGACGCTGGCGACACCTTGCGAGTCGGCCATCTTGACTGGCGAGGTGCGAAGACCATGATGAAAGTCATAAATCTGCCGCAACGCTCACGTGGCTTGGAGCGGAGCGGACGGAGTGGGGCCAGTTAGGTTCCCAGCGAAATACTGTACCTAGGAATGCTGTGATTGGCTGGGTGACGTCACTGTGAGGTAGAAATATTATATACTTAGAGCACTTGGATTTTAATGCGGAGAGTATAGGGACGTGCCTCTCCTGAGACGGTTACTGTGAGCAAGTCCTTAACTCACAATTGCTCAGCACCATCGATTGATCATCAGATAATGCGCTTAATAAATACACAGAAAGTGCATGATGATGATGATGATGATGATGATGATGATGATAGTAGTAGTAGTAGTAGTAGTAGTAGTAGTAGTAGCAGCAGTAGTAGTAGTAGTAGTAGTAGTAGCAAAATAATGATAATAGTAATAATAATAGTAATAATAACAATAATATAGTTCCCTAGATGGAAATAATCTGCAAATACATTTCGGATCGAATTCTTCATCAGAACCTGGATTTTCTCAATACAACTTCATATGGTCAGACATCCTGGGTTTTGACTGTTCAATATACTAAAATGTTAATTTCACAGTTTCCTATAAAAAATTTCTCACTCAAGGTAGATCAAAACCCGAACATTTCGCCTTACTATGTGTTGTTTCAATTCCACTGTTGGCGCAAAGGGATACCTAATTATTCGATATTCACTGTATCATGACACACTCAGCTGAGTCGGACTTGTTTTCGCCTGGGAACGAACCGGGCACCACACCGGACTGATTCGGACTAGATGGGAGACGTTTGGGGAACGTACCTGCCGCACAGAGACATTTCGGGTAGAACGACCCGTAGCTAGGGGTGCGGGTAGAGTGGAGGGAAAGACGGAGGGGACTGACTAGGGTCGAGAACTGTCTTGCGAGGGAGGGGCGAGCGGAGAGGGAGACTTGGTCTGCGCAAATTCGTTTCCGCTGGGAAGATGGCCGATTCGTCGCGCATGCGCCGTGACCCCGGCGGAATGAAACAAGTTCCAGGTCGACTTCGTTTCTTTTCTCACACGTCAGGATGTCCGCTGCGAGGAACATGCACGACAACGCCCACTAGCATATTCCGACTCCTACCCTTCGACTCTCCCTTCTCGTCCTCCTTATCATCTTCCTCTTTCTCCTTCTCCTCTTTCTCCTTCTCCTACTCCTCTTCTCTCTCTATCTCCTGCTCTTCCTCCTTCTCCTCTTCCATCTTCTTCTCTTCTTTCCACGTTTTATTCTTCTTCCTCCATCCCTCCATCTCCTCTTCCTCCTCATTCTCTTATTCTCTTTCTTTTATTCCTCCTTCTCTTCTTCTTTGTTGCCTTAATCTCCTCTTCCTCCTTCTCTTCACTTCCTCTTCTCTTCTTCTTCCACCACCACCTCCTAGGCTCCTCCTCCCTTTAACATCATCTTCTCCTGTTATTTCTCTTTCTCATTTTCTTCTCTCGTTCCTCTTCCTCCTCCTTCCATGATCATCGTCATCGATCATCATCGTCATCGTCATCGTCATCGTCATCGTCATCGTCATCGTCATCGTCATCGTCATCGTCATCGTCATCGTCATCGTCATCATCATCATCATCATCATCATCATCATCATCATCATCATCATCATCATCATCATCATCATCATCATCATTGCTTTCTCTCTTCTTCACCTCCTCCTCTGCCCCATACTCCTCTTTCGCAGTCTGTATCTGCGCCATCTTCGAGATTTTAAGATGAGATGACTCATGAACGTTGCTAAGCTGATATTTGATGCTACGAAAACTGCTACTACTAAGCGAGTTGCCACTTCACTGCACCTCTATGACGTGTTGTATGTATATAATATATGTATGTATGTCTTGTATATATGTATGTATGTATGTATGTATGTACGCCATAATGTATGTAAGATCAGATGTATACATGACAGTTTATGTATGCTATGTGATGCTATGTATGTATGTATGTATGTATGTATGTATGTATGTCATGTGCTGTATGTATGTACGTATGTTGTTGTATGTAACTAATATATGCATGTATTTATGTATGTATGTAATTATGTGCGTATGTATGTATGTATATTTATGTATATGTACGTATGTTTGTATGTATGTATGTATGTATGTATGTATGCATGCATGCATGCATGCATGTATGTATTTAAGTATGTTCACATGTGGACTGTTAAAACCCTCTTATATAATTCCAATCGTTGTTTAGTTAACTCCTCTCAGTTGCTAATGATCGAAAGGTCATTGTCTGACCCGCCCATCTAGTGACCCGACCTAGTTATTACGCCCATCAAACGATTATCACGACAAACGTGTAATAATTGGCTTAAATTGGGTCGGGTTATTGACGCAGTCGGCTGGGGGGCTCTACTTGTGTGAACTGCGCTGGGCTGGGTAACCAAGCGTCTGACCCGTGGCTACCTGGGAATAATAATTGGGGTGAGGGGGTAATTATGGGTCACGGCGCATGTCAACGCCTGTGTCTTGTGCAACGCCCTGAGGCAATAGCACTTGTCCGTGCGTCAGTGACTCAGTGAGGCTCAGTCCAAACTTCGACTTTCTTTCCATGGATCTGTGTAATTGATAGACAACTCTTCCAGTCTTCCTGCGTGCCTCAGAAATAATCTCTTTCTATACTCTACAAGAAGTTCTATATCAACAACCGTTTGCTCAGACAAACACTCGGTTGTTCTCTATTAGATTTGCTGGGGCTAACGTTTAGAACAGTATACCTTATCTATTCGTCAGTTACCTGGTCTGCACATCTGCACATCAAATAGTGCATTAAGTTAATCACCATCACAACTTCGTGTAAATAGAATAATTTTAAGGATCCTGAGTCACCGCTTTTATGAGTGCCCGCTGTCCGCACCGGCGCCCCGGGTCCGCAGCGGGTCGGGTCGGATTATCAGAGATTGGTTTCTCGGACCTTTACTGCGCGTGGCTCGGTCGCATTATAAACGTGAGTACAATACAACTCACAATACAACACATCACGTAGATCTCCGCTCCTCCACACATGGTGAACTTATGTCCCCGTGCGCCTTGCTCTAGACAGCATCGCGCCTTCTCTGTTGCTGGCCCCATGGTTTGGAATGGGCCCCATTAACATTACGCCTTATTCCTAGAGTTCATTTATAGATGCGTTTTGCGCTAGGCGTGAAACTCCGATTCAGCGTTCGCGCAGTAGTCGGGA
Source organism: Aporrectodea caliginosa (assembly GCA_020284085.1). Classification (NCBI taxonomy): domain Eukaryota; kingdom Metazoa; phylum Annelida; class Clitellata; order Crassiclitellata; family Lumbricidae; genus Aporrectodea; species Aporrectodea caliginosa. The sequence goes on from JACEVL010000935.1 coordinate 336,065, forward strand.
GCGCTCTGAATAGGAAATCTGGTTGGGGCGCTATAACAAGTGTTCAAATACAATACAATACAATACATCTTGAAGAAGAAACTACACCTTTATCTGATTCAACAAACTACTTGAATACCTTTTTTTCATTGGGTATGTTTAGTTAAGTTTTAGTTAAGTTATGTATGTATGTATGTATGCATGTATGTATGCATGTATATATGTATGTATGTATGTATGAGCACTTGTAATAGCGCCCCTTCAAGATTTCTACTCAGAGGCGCTCCCGACTACAGCGCGGACACTGAATCGAGCGTCAATAAACCGAAGCGCATGAGCAATTCGAAGTGAAGGACTCATTCATGCCCTGCAGGGTCCCTACGCGGCGGCTTGAGGTGGATTCGAACCCGCAACCCTGCGGCTGCAAGGCACCGAACATACCCCTACACCATCGCGCCCCATAAGTTATGTTAGTAAACTTCTATTCATGAAGCCATTTTCTGAATATAAAAGTATTCCTGTAACTACATGAACTGGCTGTCATGCGCCATTGTGACTTTATGTTAATCTCAATTATACCATGCAGATGCACGGCCCTATTGGCGGGATTCGTCATCCCTTCTGGGTCTCCCCTTGGCAAAAAATATAAATATTAATGCACATTACTACATTAACTGCCATAATTGTATTATGTTGGTTCAGGAAATAAAATTGAAATTGAAAATTGAATTGAATTGGTCTGAATGAATAGATGCTCTGTTCAGTTCTTCTTCTAATCGGTTGAGAGTGTTGTGTACCGCCATCGATTGTTGCTTCTTCGTTATTCCTCCTTCTTCTTTATGCTTGGGACTAGCACTACTAGAGTACGGGCAGCATAGTTAGCTATAGTTAGTTGCTGTTTAACGACGCTGTGCATATCATAACAGAGATGATTAGCGTCGCCCTCCTCCTTTATCCAGTCTTGGGACGGGCACTACTAGGATGCATGCTGGCCTTCGCTGGGATAGGTGTAGATATTAGCAGGACGATTGCTTTCATCTCCCCAGCGCTTTAGCCAGGTGCCAAAGTCTGCGAGTAATTGGCCAGCTTGGCGTTGCATTTGATGCATTTGATAAACAGCAACTATACGTCGAGACTTCGATGAATAGGGCTTTACATAGGGCATCCCTAGAAATCTGTCCTCCTTTAACTCCGCCACTACTTGTACTCGGGCAGTGCCAGTCTTAAGCCTGGATGAAGGAGGAAGGCGACGCTAATGATCTTCGTTGTCACACTGTCGACTGTCGTAAAACTGAAACTAGCCTATTATACTACTACTGCCCTCCTTCCTTTCACACCAGTCACACTACCCCCTCCCGCAGATTGGAGAACGGAAAGGTCGTCTGCTGCCACAAACAATTGGCGCGAAAACGCCGCAGACGACGATTTTGACAAAGCGGAAACGTTGCTCTTACTTCCGGCCCGGATGCTTCTTGTTTCTGTTCTTGGCGCTGGAGATTTATGTAGCGACAACCAAAGAGAGCCTCATCAGAGACTGTTTTTCATCCGATTTTGACATGACGGTGCTTCTGAGTTCGCTGTGCTTGCCAGCGTCAAGCTTTCGCGGAGTTCTTCCTATGGTGTATGTGTGGTAGCACACTTGAGTAGCGCCTAAAGTCTGGATGTGGTTGATAGTAGAGCTGTACCGATTAAACGGCCATACGCGTAATCGGGCCGATTATTAGAACAATCGGTATAATCGGGTATCGGCAGAAATAATCGGTTAATCGGTGCCGATGTCACAATTGGGGTATAACTTAAAACTTTTACTTGAATTATTGCATATTCCAAGTTTTTTTAATCGATTTTCATCTATCATTTTACGTCCCTTATTATTTACGCATTAAAACATAGATTGTCTATCGTTAACAATTTCGCAACTTAATTTAAACGTCCACCCTTATAGTTGCGACGATAGATTACTGGTTTATGTTTCGGAACCGAACATTTTGACTAAACAAATAATGAAATATTCTGTCTCATATTGGGTATTGGCAGTTTAATAATCGGCTATACACGCGGTATCGGTATCAGCAATTTAATAATCGGCTAAACGCGGTATCGGCATAATCGGCAAAATCGATATCGGTACAGCTCTAGTTAATAGGTTAATTAAAGTACCACCTCTTCAAGACTTCCTAGTTCCTACCCTACTGCATCCACTCCTATAATCGTATACCCTAATCCAACCAATCCTATTCCTACTCTAATCCATCCGATCCCCCGCCTTCCAAGCTTTCTCGTCCTTAACGAAACCCACCTTAGCAGCTGCTCTTCCTCCTCTCTTTGATCTCTTTGGCAAGCGGACTTCGATCTCCACTGGACATCGATCTCTGGACAACACCTCTGACCAGGGGCGTCCATCCTATGGGGGAATGAAGCACAAATCTTCATTGGCTATTTCGGGGCAAGATGTCTCAATTTTTACATTAAACGTCTGCTCAATGATTTTATTATATTTGAAACAAAGAAATGCATTTTTCAAATGAAAAACACATCGATTAATTTCTGAAATGAAAAAACTGAGCAGTACTATCTCGCCGCTCTGGCAGTATGCCTCTGTCTGTGTACAAGCCTTCATATTTTATAATGCATAATGTTGTTGATTAGTGAACTAAGAGTTAAAGAATTCAATGTAAGAATTCAATGAATAATTCATCAATAAAATCGTGATTCAAATTTGATAATGAAATTTTCTCTTTTGTCGACAGTCGACCAATCGTCTGGCGGTCGCGAAGGGGGGCAATATGATGACATGAGGGGGAATGCTTCATAGGCGTAAGGGGATGACGCCCCTGCCTTGACACGACTCAGCGCTCGTGAATAAGTTGGTGCCCTGCGTTTAGCTTTAGAGTAGCGCTTCAGAAATTTGTAGTTTATGATTACGATATCGAAGGTTTGTTTTGACCTATTATAGGATTTGTACTTGTAAATTGTAAAATTAATTAATTTCTTCAGGATGTCTTTCGCCTATTAGATTTTGGTTTATTAGAAGTTTAATATTAATAGTGTTCATCAGGTTTGCATGTTTATCAGGGATATTGGTTGATATTAATTTAGAAATTGTCGAATATCTGTATTAATTGTCTGCTAGTGTTAATTGTCCATTGTTTATTAAGATAATTGTTAATAAGTATTAAGTGTTTATTAGGATGCAACTTAAAACTAATATTTGTTATCTGATTTACTGCATTCATTTGTTATTATGTTTTATTGTTAGTTACAATTTATTTCGACAATTTCTTACTCAATTTTTAGGATTTATAGTTTAGCGATGTGTTGTTTGTTAGGTTCGAGAGGTCCTTTTGAAACAATATTTGTTTAGATAAAAATTAATTGTTGAACAAATTTCAAATTTTCATAGAATTTCTTGCAGATACCTATTCATTTATTAGGAATTATTAGTTTATTAGGAATTCTGATGTTGTTAGAATTTGTGCATAATTAGGATGTGATTTATTAGGATTTCTGTGATTTTTTAAAGATTTTGTGGGTTATTAGGATTTGTGGATTTTAGGAGTTTTGGTTTATTAGGATTTCATGCTTATTAGGAGTTTCTAAACTTTCTATGTTTTTAGGATTTCATGTTTATTCAGATTTGTGATTTATTAAAATTTATAATTTATTGGGATTTGTGATTTATTTTGATTCTAAATTTGGAAATTATACTTAATAAAATATAAGCTAATTTTTATATGTTATTGGTTAAGGCCAAAGCAAGACAGAACGTCTTCGTCTTTAAACTTAATTTATTCATATAGACGAAAACACGAAATAAGTCCATTTAATAAAATAAATTGCTGGAGGAAGAGAAAAAGTGGAGCAGTCTGAAGAAAAGAATTATAATTAAAATCAAAGTCTGAACAGATGAAAACACACCGTTTTCTGCCACTTATATAGCTCATTTTATTCGGATCTGTACATTCTGCCACTTCATTTAAACACTTATATAGCGCCAACAGTTAAAGTCTTCCTCTGTAATAAACTATACATGCAGGTTTTGACGTCACATCAGCAGTCATTGTGAAAACAGATGCATATATGCTAGCGTCTGTTGCGCTGAGCGCCTGCAGTGCGCTAGTTCGGTGAATTGTTCCTTCTGGGTAAAACAGCATACTAATACTAATTATAAAACTAATACTAATAATGATTAATGATTATCATAATAATAGTAATGATAATATGTCTAATAATGTTTTATTAACATTAGCAATTGCAGTAGAACATAATATTTATGCCAACTTCATAATAATAATAATAATTATTATTATTATTCAATTTATATAGTGTTATTGGTACTAAATGATCTGGTTTTTAATTAGCGTCTTTGCAAATTAAAACTTGGAATGATGCACAGATATTTGAACCACAGCTCAGAGGTCAAAGGTTAAGGCCGACGGGTTAAGTGTATGGACCATGTATAGACCTCCAATGATGCCACTTATGTCTCGTGATCACATGTTTCGGTTCGTGTGGTGTGAACTGACCTTAACTATCGCTGTATACGTTAAATACATAACCGGTTTGTGTAACAATTTATGCATACAGAATTTGCATAATTGCACCAAGCAGTAAATACATAGATTATGGGCTACTGCATGAACCGTGAATGAGTTGATGAATGAACAAGTGAATGAATGACAAGGGAATGGATGAACGAACGAACGCATGAACAAGTGAATGAACGAGTGAACAAGTAATGAATAATTAAGTGAATTTTTGAATGAACTAATGAATGAATGAGTGAACAAGTGAACTAATGAATGAATGAGTGAATGAATGAATGAATGAATGAATAAATGAACGAATGAATGGGTGAACGAATGAATGGGTAAACGAATGAATGGGTGAATGAATGGGTGAACGAATGAATGGGTGAATGAATGAATGGGTGCATGAATGAATGGGTGAACGAATGAATGGGTGAACGAATGAATGGGTGAACGAATGAATGGGTTAATGAATGAATGGGTTAATGAATGAATGGGTGAATGAGTGAATGGGTGAATGAATGGGTGAACGAATGAATGGGTGAATGAATGAAATGGAATGGGTGAACGAATGAATGGGTGAACGAATGAATGGGTGAACGAATGAATGGGTTAATGAATGAATGGGAATGAATGAATGGGTGAAGTGAATGGGTGAATGAATGGGTGAACGAATGAATTGAATGGGTGAATGAATGTGAATTGAATGAATGGGTGAATGAGTGAATGGGTGAATGAATGGGTGAATGAATAAATGGGAATGAATGAATCAGTGAACGAATGAATGAACGGGTGAATTAAAAAATTGATATTACGAATTTACGATAGAATATTCATTCATTGAGACCGTTCAGTTGGGTTTGATGACGATGACGATGACACGTAGACAGACAGAAAGAGACAGATAGAGGGAGAGACAGCCAGACGAAAGGAGTCCTAGTCTACTGACTTCTAAAGTGCCGAGCTGAGTCATTATGTACATATATACACTTCTGCTATGATACAAGGTCATGAGGTCAACACGGTGGAAGAAAGGGGCAGAGGGTAGAACGATACAGGCGGCCTAGACGGACCCTGGGAAGTGTCCAGACGGTGGCAGGTTCATCATCGAAGGGTAGCTGGGCAGGACGTGATGGGGGTGATGCGGGTGGTGTCCATGGGCGGCCGCCCTCATGTACGCACACGACGGCATAGCACTACCGGCAGCAGCCGCCGCCGCCGCCCCGAATATCGACGACCCCGCGAACCCACTTCCGGTTGGCGGTGACGTCACGCAGCTTCCGCCCTGTGACGTCGGCGATGACGTCAGCTGGTGGTGGTGGTGATGATGATGGTGACCGAAGCCGAACCCGTTCGACGCGATGGGTTTGAAGACGTCAGCAGAGTTCGTACTTCCGGTTGCCCCGCCGTTCACCGGAAACAGGCTCCCGGCGGAAGTGGAATGGTGTCGAGAAGGGTGGAAGAGGGAGTCGACGGCGGTACCCGGGTAGTAGGCACCCGGGTACCCGGCCGGATACCCGGAGTACTGCTGCTGGATCGGTAGTCGACCGTATTCGTCTTCTGCGTCGATGCCCACCGGATGTAGCCGCGCGTCACTCGCCGCTACTAACGGAAGCAGTCCGCGAGATTTCTCCGCGAGACTTTGCGACGAGAAGTGAAGGCTCGAGATCTCGTCGCTGACGGGCGAGAGGGAGTTCGATCTGTCGACAGGGGCGCTGATGACGTCGTGACAATGGCGGTAGGCGTCTTCCGGTGTGGACGTTGGTTTCGTTTCCGGTTGGTGGTGAACGCGACCGTAGGTAGTCGTTGTGTGAGTGGAGTTGAGCCCTACGGTCCCGATGCAGTCCTTGGCGTTGACGGGTGGTAGGTAGGGGACGTGGCTTGATAGGTAGGACCCCGATGATCGGTTCGTCAGGTCCTTTCGACTTCCGGTATTGGCTTCGCTCTGATTGGTCAGTTTCTGCGACTTCCGGTCTGGTTCCGCTGCGAAGGAGAAAACAGGATAAGAACTCGTCAAGAACATGTAGAAACATGCAATAAATAAGAACTTCTCAAAATAAGAACGGCCTTGGTGTAGTATAGGCTGAATAGACTCTAGCAGCCTATAGCTATTAAACACTCCGGAGTGTAACTTATCCCAGGATAATTATACTGACTGGTGCACATGGAGTTAATTCTTACTTACTTACTTAATTGACAGGAGGAGTGTATTGTTACTAGGACTAAAACACTCCTGTTGGTGAGTTATAAGTCCACTGGGGTTGATTCTTCCTATAGAACAAATTGAATGGGGGAGTTGTTTCTTCCTAGGACAAGATTGAATTGTGGAGATGATTCTTCCTAGGACAAATTGAAGGGGGAGTGAGGACAAATTGAATGGGGAGTTGATTCTTCCTGGGACAAATTGAATGGGGGAGTTGATCAAAACGCAGTTGCATTGTATCACATACAGTTGTATTGTATAGTGTGATCAAGTTGGGAGGACCGTTGATGAGTTTTCCTGAAAAGGAGCTTTGTATTATAAATGTGCGAGAAAAGACTGTATTAATACGTATCGCTTACATTTGACGTTGAGGCATTCGTTCGGCAGTGGGCGTTTCAGGTGGACTCGAGTTTCCCTGTGAAGACAAAAGAAAGCATATAATTATAATACTCAGACAAATGCTCATAAGTTGAAGATTTTGTTTAATCGATTCAAAAGCCGAAGACCAAGGAGGAGGAAGAGGAAGAGAGAAGGAAGGCGGTTGAGAAGGAGGAGGAGGAGGAGGAGGAGGAGGAGGAGGCGTAGAACAGGAAGAGAGAGAAGAGGGAGGAGGTGGAGAAAAAAGAGAATGAAGAAGAGCAAGAGCAGTAAGCTAGCCCTGAGACAGCCATGGCTATAAAGCGTTAGCAACTTCATTTTCTTATCCTCGGCGGGTGGCCAGTCCTCTCCCTTGCCGTCTCATCTTCCAACCGCCCGTGTACGGTCGGTGTACACATTATAGCTAAGTTGGCTAATGATGGTGACAAAATTAATAATAATTCTGATGATGAAAATGATGACGATGAAAACAAGGCTAATGATGATGATGATTACAATGACGATGATGATAACGATGATAATAATAATGATTACAACAACGATGCTGGCGATGAAGATGATGGTAGTGTTACGATGATGACGATGATGCTAACAATGATGATGATGGTGACAATGATAGTTGTATGATGATGATAATGATGGTAACAATATTGATGCTGATGACCACAATGGAACTCATATCGATGATGTGCACGAACAAAGGGGACAATAATAACGTAGGTTCTTCTTCCAAGGAGAGCATAAAGGAGATGTAGAGTAATCTCAATTAGATTAAAGTTTTTCATTTTAAATTAATATTTAAAATCATGATCTAAAAATCCCCCATTAGGGTTTACCTTTTGGCTGTCGTCGTGCTCTCTCTGAACCCTTTGGCAAAGGGGTTGTGGTCGATCTTGAGCTTGGTGATCTGTTCGTTCTGATAGGCTGTGACGGCGACAAATGAGGTCCGGTCAAAGGTGAAAGTGTTGAATGACCCCCATCGCATGCTGAAGACGTCGTTGGCCTGAACCACGTGGACACGAGGAAGGTACTTGTGCATCGAGTTCAGGATTATCTATAACATACATGCAAAAGCTGTTCATAACATGTGTGTATGTACGAGTGTATGTATGTATGTATGTATGTATGTATGTATGTGTGTATGTGTGTATGTGTGTGTATGTGTGCGTATGTGTGTATGTATGTATGTATGTATGTATGTATGTATATAGTGTATGTATGTATGTATGTATGTATGTATGTCTGTATGTATATATGCATGTAAGTATGTATGCATGTATGTATACTATGTATGTGTATGTATGCATGTATGTATGTATGTATGTATGTATGTATGTATGTATGTATGTATGTATGTATGTATGTATGTATGTATGTATGTATGTATGTATGTATGTATGTATGTATGTATGTGTGTAAAACTGTGTATGCTAATGAATGTCGGTAAATATGTATACATGAATGTATGTGTGTAAAACTGTGTATGCTAATGAATGTCGGTAAATATGTATGAATGTATGCATGTAGGTAGAGTGAAGACGTCAGAATTAGGAAAGTATAGGCTAAGTCACATCGAAAATCCAAAGGGTTAGGAGTTTAATGGAGGTTGTCAAAAACCCTCACGGTTAAAAACCAATCTCTCTGTCTCTCGTCTCCTCTGCTTCTCTTTCTCTGAGTGTGTCTCCTACTGTCAGTGTCTATCTGTCTCTTTCTGTCTGCGTGTGTCTCTCTCTCTGTCTCTCTCCCCGTGCTTCTCTTACGTAGATATTAAGTGTCGCTCTCTGTATACATGTGTATCTCTGTGTCCCTGTGCTTCTTTTTCTGTGTCTGTCTCTCTCGCTGACTTGCTCTGTAGGTGCTTCTCTCTGTATGTGTGTCTCTATCTGTCCATGTCTCTGTCTGTGTCTTTGTCTGTTTCTCTATCTCCTAGATCTCTCCGTGTGAGTGTCTTTCTCCGTCGTTGTCTCACAGCGCCCTGTCTCGTTCGACAGTCTTTAAGCTGCAATCATGAACTAGCGCAATATAACTGTCCGATTACTAATTACAACTAAACCGATCATTCGTTCCAATGATCAACACTTCATAAACTGTACCCCATAAATAATGGGCCATAAGTCGATGGAATTGTTAGCAAAATTTTCCCACCCCACCCCCAAGTCTTCCAGGGTCATGATTGCCGGGTGATTGACGTTACCCTCCCAGAGACTTCACCACCTGAGCATATTCTCCCGCCAACACCTAAACACCCCAACCCCCTAATCATCGCCCCTTTACGGGCTATGATTTTGTGACTTAACTCATGAATCTGCCCAATTGAATCGCCCATCATTCTAACCCGCCCCTTCTTGTTCACCCCGAAGTCGATAATTGACCAGCGGGGATCGACCCAATCGCCCGGGGGTAACATACGGGGCGAGAAGAATGGATGGGGCGAACTGGTGCTAATGACCCCAGCAGCGCGGTGTGTATACAAACTTTCCCCAAGACGGGGTGAGGACACGAGGTGATGAGGGGTCAGGCGCCGGGTCACACGTGCCAGGGGTAGACGCGTCGGCTAAGGTACGGTCGACGAGGCGAGAGAAGGGTATACTGTGAATGGGGTACAGCGATTTGGGGGCTTGTAAAAGCGTCAGGGTGGAAGGCGGATGTGACAAAAGTGTGGAAAGCATTTGTCTTGAATCTTTGCGCTTTGCAGAGTACAGGAAACATAGATTGAAGTCAAAAGATAAGATTGGAGAGATAAGTAGAGGAGATTGGAATCAGATAAGGAAATGGGGAAAATACGAGGGTAGTTAGCGGAAGGTTACACACAGACAGATAGACAGAGAGACAGGCAGACAGAAATACAGGCAGAAGACAGAAAGACAGACAGGCAAACAGACAGAGAGACAGACAGATAGACAGAGTAGGCCTAACACGTGACAAAGGGGTATATACTCGTCCGCTAGAGTACGGTCTTCGAGGCGAGAGAGAAAGACAGACACCGACAGACAAGACAAACAGACAGACAGAGATCGACAGAGAGAAAGACAGACAGACAGAGAAAGACAGACAGAGATCGACAGACAGAGAAAGAAAGACAGACAGACAGACATAGAGAGAAAGACAGACAGAAAGAGAAACCGACAGACAGACAGAAAGATAGACAGACAGGAAAGATCAGACAGAGATCGACAGACAGACAGATGGACATATAGACACACAAACAAACAGATACGTGCATAGATAAGAATCTTTGACGACTTAGACAGAAAATCGCCCAATAATCACCCAAAGGGTTATTCTGGAGGGGAAAGTTACCGGGTGCACGCATTGGACATCAATGGGGAAAGGAGGCCAGTGCAAATTAATTATGTAGGTACCAAAGACTCAGACAGGTCCGTAATCACCAGAGTCGCAATGACCTGACCTTAATTACCAATATCGGTGTTATTAATATAAATAATATTTCAAATTTTTTTCATTTCAATCATTTATTTCTGTAACCGTCAGATGAGAAAACGAACAAATGAAAGAATAATTGTTATTATAATCATTATTTTCATTGTTGTTATAACTTTTATTATTACTTTTTATTATTTTTATTGCTTTGATTATTTTCTTATATTAATATTAATATTAATGGATGCATTAATTATTATTATTATTATTATTATTATTATGTTATTATTATTATTATTATTATGTTATTATTATTATTATTATTATTATTATTATTATTATTATTATTATTATTATTATTATTATTATTATTATTATCATATATTATTATTATTATTATTATTATTATTATTATTATTATTATTATTATTATTATTATTATTATTATTATTATTATTATTATTATTATTATTATTATTATTATTATTATTATTTATGATGACGATGATACAGAAAATGTACCCTACATCAAATTTAATCGCATTGTTCTCAGGTAAAACAACACCAATCTATCCGTATACTCCACCGTCACACCATCTATTGCTACCACCTCCACTACCACCACTACCACCACCTCCACTACCACCACCACCACCACCACCACCACAACCACCACCACCTCCACTACCACCACCTCCACTACCACCACCTCCACTACCACTACCACCACCACTACCACCGCCTCCACTACCACCACCTCCACTACCACAACCTCCACTACCACTACCACCACCACCACCACTACCACCACCGCCACCACTACCACCACCGCCACCATGTGCACCACTTCCACTACCACCACCAAACCTGCCCCACTTTTCCAGTCATCATCTCAGTCATCTGAGTCGTCTTACTTACTTACTTTTATCGACGCAAATTCTGAAAACATGGCTACCCTGTTTCAGTCGGTCGAAGTGATTTCACCAGATGGCGCAAAATGCCTAATTAAATTACTTTTCATTTGATTTCTTTCATTTTGTTTCCAATTATTTAGAGACCGGTTATTGTAGTCTGAAATTGGGCTGCAGAGGCGTGGATGGAGACAAACAGAAGGGGACCGAAGCAGAGACGCAGACATACCGAGAGAGAGAGAGAGAGAAACAGAGACAGAGAGAGACAGACAGAGATAGGGACAGAGAGAGACAGAGAGAGAGGAAGGGAAATAGACACACAGAGAGACAGAGAGAGAAAGATAGAGACAGAGACAGACATGCAGAGACAGATAGACAACGAGAGATTCAGAGAGATACAGAGAGATACAAAGAGACAGAGACGCTGAGAAAAGACAGAGGGACGTGTACACAGAGTCAGAGGCACAGAGAGAAAGACAGAGTCAAGGACAGACATAGAAAGACAGAGAGACAGACACAGGCATACAGAGATACACAGCCAGAGAGCCTATGGTGGATACTGAGTAGTAGCATAGTAGTAGTAGTTTCAGTTTAACAATATGCTGTGTGATAACATAAATCATTAGCGTCGCCCTCCTCCTCCTTCATTCATTCTTTGGACTGGCATGAGCAATTCGAAGCAGATAAGCCGAGACCGAGAAACACGTGTGGCTACTCACGTGTCCGTTCTGGTCAAGGTTGTTGTTGGTCAGCTTCATCTTATGGAACGAGATGGACTGCTTCATCCAGTGACCCCCTGAGGCCGGTGAGTCCGGGTGGATGTAGAGCCTTCCAGGCATGTAGGGTTCCGCCTTCCCAGTCACCATCCACTCGGAGTTGTGGTACTTGTAGCGACATCCATCGACCGGAACTATGTCCATCAACAGGATGTACTTGGCGTTCACGTCCAGACCCTCGACGCTGATCTTGAACGTTGGAAACATCCGCCTATACAACGAAACAAATAAAGGAGCTACATAAGCGAATGTAGTATACAGGTGTAAGTATACGTGCAATATGCGTACATAAATGCATGCATACATACATACATCACACAAACATGTTTACATATACACTCATGCATGCATGCATACATACATACATATATACATACATACATACATGCGTATGCATATACTGTATAAACACATACATACATACATACATACATATATACATACATACATGCGTATGCATATACTGTATAAACACATACATACATACATACATACATATATACATACATACATGCGTATGCATATACTGTATAAACACATACATACATACATACATATATACATACATACATGCGTATGCATATACTGTATAAACACATACATACATACATACATACATATATACATACATACATGCGTATGCATATACTGTATAAACACATACATACATACATACATACATATATACATACATACATGCGTATGCATATACTGTATAAACACATACATATTTACATACATACATACATATATACATACATACATGCGTATGCATATATAAACACATACATATTTACATACATGCATGCATGCATGCATGCATACATACATACATGCATACAGCCATACACATATACATACATAGTTTTTACATACATACATGCATACATTCATAAATGCATACGAATGAACGAAGAAACGAATGAATGAATGAATGAATGAATGAAGCGACAGACTGAATGAATTAACAAACGGTTCAATGTTTCTTTTGCGGGTCTTCCAATAAACCTCGCCGTTTGCACCCTGCAGTCTTCAATCACACCCTTCTTCAAACCACAGGTGTAATTTCGGAAGTATACGGTAATATCCGAACTCCAGTTTTGAACTGTACCCCCTCTTTTTCATATTATACGGTAGACAATACTTTGTGCATTAGACACCGGCGCAATAGAAGTTACCGATCACAATTACACCCTGGGGTTCCCAGTCAGCTGGACGTATACTTTATGCACCCCAGGAACGGTATCACGTAAAGAGGTGTCCCAGGAAGGCTATGGGCCAACTTATATTTCTTCTAACAGTCTTGCAACCATCATAAAAGTATGCTGAGTACAACAAACAGACAACTAGTCCCAGAATTTTATTGTCCAATGGAAGCTCACAGTGACCATTGCCCACCTGGTCGTATAGCCACACGGCGCCAGCAAACTCGTTTATTACCAGACAATTTTACTCATAAGCCACACGAAGATCTGCCAATCCCAAAGAGTAAACGGTTTTATTTAGCCACCCCCTCTCGCGGGACCTCAGTCAGGTCAGAGGGGTTCTGTTCCCTGAAGACCCACCCTATTGTCCGGCTAATTTGGCCCAGCAACACCTGTGGTCATCTTCGGTCAGTTGAGGGCATTCTTCAGAGGATGACCTGCGTGATTGGTGGTCAGAGATAAATGCCGAGACTGTTTGGAACGGATGGATGAAAGTAGCCACAGTGGAAAAGATGATTGAGATTTGAGAATCTCGGCGGTAGAACTTAGCCATGATGTTTTATGAGTTTACGAATCCATTTAGAATTTAAAAATTCAAACCAATTTTGTTTTGTGGTCCGTTTATAGTATGTATGTATGTATGTATGTATGTATGTATGTATGTATGTATGTATGTATGCATGTATGTGTGTATGTATGTATGTATGTATGCATGCGTATGTGTAAATATGTATGCATGTATGTATATATGTAAAACTATTGAATGATGTATGTAATGTATGTATGGATGTATACGTGTGCATTATTGGCGACATGCATGAAGGTTTAATGGATGGGTGGATGAAGAGGGGGAGGTTGGGAGGGGTGAAGCGATGAATGGAGGAAGGGGAGTGATGGAAGGGTCCTTACAGAATGTATGAATGAATGAATGAGTGTAATGTACCATAATGTAATGTAATTAGCAACTTCTATTGTGCCGGTGTCTAATGCACGAGGCATCAACCGATGGCGCATCAAAACCATCCGTGATCAGGTCAACATCCAGAAGATCAGTCCGTAAGAGATAGAGAAGCAGACTAAGGTGGATAAGCAATTTGAAAGAGGTAAGTTTTCAGCCGAGAACGAAATGACACAAGCGACTGAGAACAGCGCACAGATACATGCATACATACAGGAAGAGAGTTCCAAAAGGCAGGCCCAGCAACCGAAAAAGCTCGTTCACCGAGAACATAGTTCTTGATTTAGGTATGACCAGACAAAGACAGTCAGTGGTTGGAGGGATAGATCAATGGACTGGAGAGGTAAAATAAAATACAGCCCGTAAAAACAAAGTTTTTTACTATATCCATCTAGTATCCTATAATGCGTCTTATGAAGCAGTTACCTCTACAAATATATAGTCCGCGTTCATTTTACAACATAGCGTCCGTTTAATGATGCAGCGCGCCCGTTTCTGTTGCAGCCAATGGCAACGCTGGCCAATGGCAACGCTGCGTTTCGGAAAAGGGGATTCCCAGATTCGAAAAGTTTAGTCCCCGATTCTATAAGCTAGCCTTTTTTGGGGAGCTGAAATTTTGATAGAATGAAGTGTATGCGAGGGCGAGTCTGTCTGCCAAGTTTCACGACGATTGAATGATTGTAAGTGATCGAACTAGTCGTCGCAAGATTTGACTTTTTAGCCTGTGGCTCAATCAATCAATGAAGCAACCCGCAAGTTAAACTAGATGGATAAAAATGAACGGATCGATAGATGGATTGATGAATGGATGGGTTTTGCGAAGGATTATGACTGACTGTCGAAAATGATTGATTGGTGGTTTCATGAATGAATGAATGAATGAAACATTTGTACGAAGGAAACATTGAAAGACTGAATTCTTGTGAATGTATGTATGCATACATGTAAGTTTGTATAAAATTCATTCATTTGTGAATTTATATGGCGCCCCTTCAAGGGAACTATACTCAGAGGCGCTCCCGACACCAGCACTGTTTTGAGTTTAGTAAAGTTTAGTAAAGAACATTACACACATGCATGTATGTATGTATGTATGTATGTATGTATGTATGTATGTATGTATGTATGTATGTATGTATGTATGCATATAAAAATGTATGTAGAGCCTTTAAATACCTTCCGGATTTGGTGATGATCATTTCCGTTCCGATGGAGTCGAACTTCTGCCAGAGGTCACGGTTCTCAAGGACGACCTTGATGCCATTGTCCCTCGTCGATTCCCTGGTCGAAAGGTCACCGCTGGAGGGCGCACTCGACGGAAAGAGGCGCTTCGAACTGGAGTAGGAGTTGCCTCCGTAACTACCGAAATGGGAACTCTGACCTGCAATGGAAATTAACGTCATGCATCGATTATGTGATGGGAAATGCTTTGCTAAGGAAAATGTTGTGTCATGTAATGCTTTGGTAATGCTATTTTGTGTTAAATTAACTTGCGCTTTGTTGTTTTCTGCTATATACAATGTTATGTTGCTATTTTAAGTTAAGTTATTCTATTTATTATTTAAGTAAATTGTAATTGTAATTTAACCGTTATATAGCACCACTCGGAGATTCAGAGGCTCTCCAGATCAGTGCATATTTTTGCATATTTGGACTACTGGGACAAAGTCTGTTATACACTACTTTCAAAGTTATTGAAACTAACATTGAAAGTATTACCTGCATGGGGCATGCAAATCACCAAAACTATTGGGACAAATCCTAAAGCTACTCCATGGGGCAAATCTTAAAACTGCTGGGACATTTGTCCCAGTATAGTTATACAGTTAACATATGCACTGCTGCAGACCCATGTCAATAAAATAGTCTTCAGGCTTTTCCGAAACAGAGCAAGAGAAAGGCTGAGAAGCTCAAGACGCAACTTATGCGGAAGATGGTGGACATGTCAACTAGATGGATGTGTAAGTATTGCCCAGAAAATCCTCACTAAGAAGATTAAGTCGACAGCAGTTTATACCCATGGCTGTCTCCTCTTCTTCTTCTTCTTTATTGTTATTATTATTATTGTTATTATTATTATTATTATTATTATTATTATTATTATTATTATTATTATTATTATTATTATTATTATTATTATTATTATTATTATTATTATTATTATTATTATTATTATTATTATTATCATTATCATTATCATTATCATTATCATTATTATTATTATTATTATTATTATTATTATTATTATTATTATTATTATTATTATTATTATTCATCTTATCTTCTTCTTCCACTTCCCCTTCTTCCTCCTCTTTCTTCTTCATTATCATCATCGTCTTCTTCTTCTTCATGTATACTGTTACTTTCGTCTCATGAGTATTATTTTATAAAAAGTTTTGTCGAAATGCGATGGTCAATGAAGAAAACATACAAGATCGTATACATTAAGCAGGCTCAGATGCTGATTGCGAAGATGCTGGGCTCTTTGAGGGTCTAATCCCATTCAGGACTTGCTATCACTTCTCTATAGTTGTATCAGTCTTAATTAATCTTATATTGACTAATTACTATTGCATAATTAGTGACTTCTATAGCTTCGATGTCCAATGCCCAAGGCATAAGACCCAAACCGCGATCAAAACCTCTTAGACTGACCAGAGGTTGCAATATATAGACGTTATATTAAATAAGTACATACATAAATACATTCAAGTATCATAACATACTTATGCATGCCTGTAATACAAATGCGTACAAATACATACATGTATCAATCAATCAATATTGGTTTATTTTCAGGTACACATCACATCAATTCACATCCACATACATACATACAATCATGCATATATATACAACATACATAAATACATATATATACACATACATACTTGCACACATACATTCTGACCAATTCATACATATTTGCAAAAATACTGATACAACAATAACAACATAACATTTTATTCGGTAACCAACTTAATACAGGTTGTACACATACATACTTAATTACTTACATTCATCCATACGTACAAACATGCATACATGAACACATACATAGATACATAGTAAGTAAGTAAGTAAGTATATTCTTTATTAACCAATTGCTAATCGCACTTTCGTTTACAGACATCTTATACATGCAGTTAAAAAAGGATAAAGTATCCTAACAATAAACGTTTTTCGCATTAAGTAAGTTAGTGACAATATCCCTTAATAAATCAACAGCACCTTGGATGCAAGTATACATACATGCATACATACATATATTCATTTATACATACATAAATATATCCATACATTCATACGGACATACATGTACATAGATGAAGACATACACAGAAACATAGACGAACACATACATAAATACATACAAACATACATACATACATACAAACGCTATAGACATTACATGATAGAAGAAGGTACATACCTGGGAATGGCATTGTATCGTGGTGCATGTGGAATCCTGCAAACGGAAAAGGCTGTGACGCCGAATTGGACATCATTCCACTGGCGTGACCGAGCGACGGAAACGACCTCTGACGCTGACCTAAGAACTCATCGTCGAACATCGGCAGACCGGAAGTCGACTGCGACAGGAAGGAAAGCATCACTTCCGGTGTATACACTTCTCTGCTTCTTTCTATTATTTCCGTAAACCACCAAAAGCGACTTACAGTGGTCTAAGACAAAAAATTGATTTTCTTGGGGAAAATTCCTCTTTGACGATAAAACAGTTAACGGAATCAAAAGTGATTATCTCGAGAAAGTTTCCTCTTTGATACGAAAACCGTTTTGTTAACAGATTCAACAATAGTCGCTTTGTCGAGATAGATTCCACTGTGGAACTGAAACTTCAACAGTTGGTTCTGTTGTCTTAAACGGTGCTTTACTTTCCAATCTTCCCTCTCTTTCGACTACTCCAAGACTTCTGCGATCGTTGTAAATTCTCAATCCCTTTCCATCTCGTTTTGTCGCGTTGCTTTCGCGCGCTCTCTCCCATCGCTGCGGCCTCTGTCGGGCCGCCTTTGATGTCTTTGATGTCGCCGCCGCCGACCAATCAGATCGCAGGGATCGTCAACGGGCTGGACGGCATCGGACCAATGACGGCGTTCGCATGGAAAGCGTCTCCGGGCAAAGAGAGCAAGTGGGTCGTGTCGGCTATGAAGTATGAAGGAACAGTATGTATGTATGTATCTATGTATCTATGTATGTATGTATGTATGTATGTATGTATGTATGTATGTATAATATGCATGTATGTATGTGTTTATGTATGTATGTATGTATGTATGTATGTATGTATGTATGTATGTATGTATGTATGTATGTATGTATGTATGTATGTATGTATGTATGCATGTATGTATGTATATATGTGTTTATGTATGTATGTATGTATGTATGTGTGTGTATGTGTGTGTATGTATGTATGCATGCATGTATGTAAGTATGTATATAGGTAGGTATGCATGCGTGTGTCTACATATGTCAGACTCACTAAATAACTGTTGGTCTGTCTGTGTGTCTGGCTGTATGTCTATCTGTCTATCTGTCTGTTTTCCATCTGCCTGCTTGTCTGTGTGACTGTCTGCCTGCTATTATGTGTGCATGTTTGTCTGTGTGTCTGTTTGTCTATGTACTTGTGTGTCTGTTTGTCTATGTACTTGTGTGTCTGTTTGCCTATGTACGTATCTGTGTGTCTGTTTGTCTCTCTGCGTGCCTGTCCGTCTGTCTGATTCCTTTATATGAATCATTCCATATCTTTCCAAAACATGCTGATGAAATGCAGCAAACATATTTAATTTTCGTGCCCATGCCCACACCTTTGTCCATTGAGCCTTTGAACCATTTGAGCCCCCTGTGCAGGACAGTTACCGGAAAAGGCGACAATGGAACAGTTTAAGACACTTGCAAGATAACAGAAGTGAAAACTTGTTTTTGCTCGGGGCTATTCTAAGCAGCTCACACATATACACACACAAACATACATGTATACGTACGTACGTACATACATACATACATATTACACATACACACATACACACATACACACATACAAACATACATGCATACATACATACATACATGCATACATACACATACATACATACATACATACATACATACATACATACATACATACATACATACATACATACATACATACATAATATATACACACGTATACATACATACTGCAGCACTCTCTTAAAGGTTGAGGAGAACTCGTCATGGGCTTCCATATTGGGACTACAATTGCCTGTGTTGCATTGGGAGATCGATATATGTTGCATTAGGAGATCGATATAATATGTTGTATCTGCACATATAAGAGGATTCTAAATTAGCACAACATGTCATGCATTAAATCAAGAAGGATACAGCAATACAATTAAGAAATAATATTTACCGGCCATAAACTCAATTATCTTGCCTTTTATTATCAATTAAATCCTAATAATTTACAGATTAGTTTTTATGAACTATTATTGTTATTCATATTCCATTTCGATTGAACAATATGTTTTTAATATTGAGAGATAATTATCAACGAATGACGATGGAAATTTCGCAAGGTATATTGGAAGCAACAGTGTAAAATGCGCTAGAGAAATAGGTTACCGTCAACAAAGCCTTATTATCTACACTATAGATAAGGCAAACATTCTTCTACTTCGTCTCCTCTCTCTTCCTTTCTCCTCCTCCTCTTCCTCTTCATCCTCCTCTTCTTCCTCTTCTTCCTCCTCCTCTTCCTCTTCCTCTTTGTCCTCTTCTTCCTCCTCCTCTTTCTCCTCCTCCTCCTCTTCATCCGCCTTCTCTGTCCTTCTCCTTTTATCCAGTCCTCCTCTTTATCCTCCTTCTCCTCCTTCACCTCCTTCACCTCCTCCTCTTCCTCTTCTTCCTCCTCCTCCCTCACCTCCTTCTCATCTACCATTGGCCTCTTCTTCCTCTTCCTCTTCCTCTTCCTCTTCCTTCTCCTCCTACACTTTCCTCCGTTCTCCCTCTCATCACCCGGATCACCGCGTCCTCAGCATTCTGCTTCTGCCAATTTTCAGTTTCCATCATAAACATTGGAACATATATACCAAGGATATACACACGTACACACGCCTACACACACACACACACACACACACACACACACACACACACACACACACACACACACACACACACACACACACATACCTACACACACACACACACACCTAAACACACACACATATACACACACATTTATGTGCCGAAATTACCTCATCATAATGTAACCTCGTTAAATGCGGCCCTTAATGAGACAAGGCTCTCAAGGACACTGAGCTAAATACCGAGTCTCAAGTGTACGTAGTCGAATTAATCACGAAATTTGTTCGGCCGGTAACTATAGTTAGGTGTTCTTATATTTAGAACTAAATTATTGTTTAATTAACGACGACTTTCCAATTATTTTCCCTCAAATGTTTCGGCGATTATTGAGCGAATTGGCCACCGAAATAGAAGTATAGGATTTGACATTCCTGTTATGGAGTTGAAACGAGGAAAATAAAAAGAAAGCCAAAGGGAAAAATCAAAAAAAAACCAATAATATGCGAAACTGGGACAAAAGACAGAAAAATCTGAGGAGCCAAGGTAAAAGATTTAACCCCAGTGCACTTTAGCTCACCGCACCAACTCTTACCTCACCGTACCCTACTTTATTTCTCTTTACCCCACTTTGTATGCCCTACTTTATCTCTCCTTACCTCACCTGATCCTACTTTATCTCTTTGCTTAACTTTTATTGTATTTTATATCTCCTTGCCCTACTTTATTTCTCTTTACTTCACCTTATTGTACTTTATCTATCCTATAGCCCTACCTTTTCTCTCTTTACTTCACTTTATTGTACTTTATCTCTCCTCACCACACGTTACCTCTTTACCTCTCTAAACTTCACCTTATTGTACTGTATCCCTCGTTGCCCTACTTTATCTCTCTTTACTTCACTTGATTACAATTTGTCTCTCCAATGAAGCCCTATACTTTATCTCTCTTTACTTCACTTTATTGTACTTTATCTCTCCTCACCGCACCTTACCTTTTTACCTTTTTACCTCTCTGTCCTTAGTCCTTAGTCCTTCCACGCGCTTGCAGCGCATCGGGCGACACAGTTCCTCCAGCCCACTCTGTCCTCCGCACTCCCCTCGGCTTCCTCCCACGTCTATGTAATGTTACCTGTTACCTGTATCTGTTACCTCTCTGTACTTCATCTAATTGTACTTTATCCTCTTTGCCCTACTTTATCTCTCTTTACTTCACCTTTTTGTACTTTATCTCAGTGAGCCTATACATGAAGTGGATAGACTGTCTATTAATTGAAATTTATATAGCGCCATACTATGGTCTCTACGCAGGAATCCTAAATGCACTGATTTAGGATTCATGAACCGTGTTGTCTTCAGGACAATATGGTCACCCGAGGTAAGCCGTTTAATTATAATTAATTAATAACTATAAATTGTCAACATTGGCCGATTGTGTTGCGGCTGAAAGGCGACAACGACTGCCTAAGGCAGGAACAGTTCTAACGCAGCCTATGCACACATATACACATACATACATACATACATACATACATACATACATACATACATACATACATACATACATACATACATACATACATACATACATACATACATACATACATACATAGTTTACATACATACATACATACATACATACATACATACATACATACATACATAGTTTACATACATACATACATACATACATACATAGTTTACATACATACATACATACATACATACATACATACATACATACATACATACATACATACATACATAGTTTACATACATACATTCATATAAACATACATACATACATACATATATACATACATTCATATAAACATACATAATACAAACATATATATATATATATATATATCCTGTAGGCTTGAATTAGTCCCTCCCAGCGGAGGGGTCAGCCACTCGGATCCTTCTTCTCCACTTTTTTCTGTCACCAATATCTTCTTTCTTCAATCTGAGAGACTTCAGATCTTAATTGTTGTATCATGTCTCCCCATCTCTTCTTCTACCGCCCCGACTGCGGCGTTAAACATTACACACATCAATTCATATAAACATAAACACATACACATTTATGTATACACACATGCATTCATACATACATACATACTTACATATACACACTACATACAGACGAATCAGTCAGTCAGTAAGTAAGTAAGGCATATTGTCATTTGGAAATAATTTATTCATGAGATCATGCCCATTAGTTCATTTATTTATTTATTCATTCATTCATTCATTCATTCATTCATTCATTTAGTCAGTCATTCAGTAAGTATAAGTAAGTCAGTCAGTCGGTCAATCAGCAAGTACATGAGTAAGCAAGTTAGTAAGTAAGTAAACAAATCAGTCAGTCAGTCAATCAATCAGTCAGTCAGTAAGTAAGTAAGTAAGTCAGTCAGTCAGTAAGTCAGTCAGTCAGTCAATAAGTAAGTAACTAAGTAAGTAAGTAAGTAAGTAAGTAAGTAAGTAAGTAAGTAAGTCAGTCAGTCAGTCAGTCAGCCAACCAGCCAGTCAGTCAGTCAGTCAGTCAGTCAATAAGTCCCTCGTTAGCATCCTGTTGAATACATTCAAAACGAATTTCCTCAGAACTTAACGGTTTCCCAGCCGGGATCTTGTACAAGACCGATGAAACAGCTCGAGGCGATATTTCTACATGCTCGCATTAGCTGTATTTGTCCCGATTTGCACCCAGGCCGTCAAAACTTATCAATAAATTCCGTCAAACAAGTCTTTTTAACACTCGCCCGGCACATCAAAGGCGGCTCGTCCTTTGTCCTAACGTCATAAACTCGCTCTCATCTCGGTTGGGGTACAGAAGAATACAGCATCGACCCTTGTAATTAATTTCTTCGTAGACCCATAACCAAAAGACACCCTTCGATTCAACTAACGGGGGTTTCTAACCTCGTTTCCGGGGGTTGTTCCCCGTCAAACGTGCCCCCGAAGGGAACCCGTTGTAGCGTGACAATAGCCCTTCATCTGTGGGTATATCTCTCAACAAGGGGTAGAGTACGGCTCGTGGGGTACAATACCAATACGGTCTTCCCCCATAGGGCTACTTGCATATTCCTCGAAGGCATGATGCGCCTTTCAATATACCACTCAAGGGTGAGACCGTTTAGGGTAAAGGATTCGAGGCGGGTTGTCGAGTAAAGATCAAGTCCACTAACGATGCTTATGAATATATTCAAATGTTGTTTTCGATTCTGATGCGGACCTTTGTTGGAGGCGTCGATTTAATTAGAAGGTTAATTCACTACCGAATGAATTTTCTTGACAGGGAGGTATAAGGTATAATTCGTAAAGTAGCATTTTCAATAAGTAACATTTTTACAAGCAATTTTACCCTGCTAGACAAAATCGTTCAACGAAAACTCCGATTGTTTGAACAAGTAGAAAGAATGACAGTTGACCTATAATTCCCACGCAATACACTATACATGGAAGATTCGAAGGAAAAAGAAACAAAGGCAGACCTATAGACTATAATACGCTGGATGCATAATATATATGAGGACATAACATCACTTGGACTAATGCTAAGGGGAGCAATGGACTTGACAAATGACCGAGGACAATGAACAGTGGCGTAAATCATGGGGGAGACAGAGGGGGACAGTCCCCCCCAAAGTTTTGGCTTAAGCCCTGCTGTCCCCCCCAAAATCCGGCCCTCGTAGGTACTCTGTCTCCCCCAAAGTTATGTATAGATTTTCGCCTCTGACAATGAAGATCATTTATTCGTACCCATCGTCGCCAGATGGGTGGCGTCAGGAACTGATTATGATGATGATGAAAGTGAACTTACATTACCTTGCCTTACCTTACTCGAGATGGTCTAATAGTACTTCTCATAACCTTACCATGAAATTACCTAATTACCTTACCAAACTCATATATGCTTACATTCACGAGTGCATTATACACAGGCGATATTGAAGTTACTAATTATTGCAATTAAAATTGTAAAGCGGCCTAGAATCAGCTCTCTGTGTACTAATATTACTTATAACTATATGCTGTACACACTGTCGTTCTTACAATTACAATTCGCTGAGGGAATTCTTGTCGACCGATATATCAGGATCGTGGATCATGGATTATGGATATGGAACATGACTCATGGATCATGGATCATGGATCAGAATCATGGATCAGGATACTGATCATGGATCATGCATGGATCAGGATCAGGATCAGGATCGTGGATCATGGATCATGGATATAGCTCATGGATATGGAACATGGATCATGGATCAGGATCATGGATCAGGATATTGATCATGGATCATGCATGGATCAGGATCAGGATCAGGATCGTAGATCATGGATCATGCATATAGAATAATGGATATGGAACATGGATCATGTATCAGGATAATGGATCAGGATATTGATCATGGATCATGCATGGATCAGGATCAGGATCAGGATCGTAGATCATGGATCATGCATATAGAATAATGGATATGGAACATGGATCATGGATCATGGATATGGATCAGGTTCATGGACTGGACTGGATCATATTAGATTGGTTTGGATTGGATCGGAATAGATTGAATAAGATTAGATTAGATTGGAATGGCCCGATGAGATTGCCTCCTCCGCCGACTTTGCCAAGTGACTAACTATTAAATTTGTCGATCACTGACATTGTACCTGATTGCGGTGTGCCAATCAGAGTTGTCTTTCTCAATACACGAATAGGCTATATAATTATAATTATGTCATCACCATTATTGCTATTATTAGTTTTGTGCGACCCTCAACTCTGGGATCTATTTGATAATTGTTTATAATCCATATTTTCAACTCAATGTTTTACTGTATATTTCTTTATGTATGCATCAATTTCATGAATGTATTAACTTTGTAAATGAGCCAGCCGAGTCTGCAGTAGCGGGTCTACGTGACCTTTTTCGACTAACTCATTGACCAGCATGCACTAATGCTATGTTCAATTTATAATTTGATTGTCCTTGTCGGAAACAATATATGTTGCATGGATGTGTTGATGATGTGCAAGTCAATAAACGAGCTAAACAACCGATTCGTAGACAATTTTGTCGTTCGTTTCAAGAGGACCAATAGGATTCTAAATGAGGTTCTTTTGAAACAATAACTCATATATTTATGAGTTTTGTAAGGGAGATAAGAAGCAGCGCAGGAATGCGAAAAGATATGAATTTGAAGACAAAACAAAAGAATACAATTACTAACTACAATAATATGCAATTTAGAATGCAATAAAATATGTATATGAATACCAGACGTTTGCCGATAACATGGCGACAGTCACAGTTCCAAATCAAGCAACATCGAAGACATGGCTTAATTGTTGACTGTCTGGCTGACTGACTGATTGACTGACTGACTGACTGGCTGACTGACTGACTGACTGACTGGCTGACTGACTGACTGACTGACTGACTGGCTGACTGACTCACTCACTCACTCACTCACTCACTCACTCACTCACTCGCTCGCTCGCTCGCTCGCTCACTCACTCACTCACTCACTCACTCACTCACTCACTCGCTCACTCACTCACTCACTCACTCACTCACTCACTTTTGACTGACTGACTGATTGACTCACTGTCTGGCTGACTCCGCGTGCTCACTGCCCATGGTCTAGCTGGCCCCAAGCTCTACGACGTGGTGCGAGCTACTACGCTGTCCCGTCTGCTATACGCAGCCCCGGCATGGTGGGGATATGCTGGGCAGCAAGAAAGGGGAAGACTCCAAGCCGTGATGAATAGGCTAATCCGTCAGCGGTATCTCCCTGGTGATAGCCCAAATATCGAACAGCTATGCCGATTGCCGATACCCGCCTGTTTTCGGCTGTTCTTGGAACACCAGGACATGTCCTCCACGGGTTGCTCCCCCAGCGAAGCCAACGGTTTACAGCCTACGCCCCAGACGCCATGACCAGGTGCTGCCAAAAGCTGACAACCGAATGAGGAAAACATTTATAGTCAGAATGCTGTTCGCATACTAATTAGATCTGTCTCGCAATCTTACTGGTCTTAGAAACATTGTAAATTTTGATGCTTGATGTTTTGATGTTTATGTTAATTTATATTGCTCATGCTTGTTCACCAGAGTGCTGTTTGGCAGCTGGTTATATTAAAGAATATACTTACTTACTTACTTACTTTGATTGACTAACTGACTGACTAAATAAGTGACTGGTTGACTGACTGACTGGATCACTGACTCACTGACTGGCCGTCTGTCTTAATGACTGACTAACAGACCGACCCGACCGCCTTAAGATTGATCGACTGATTGATTGACTGATTAATTGACTGTATGACTGACTGAATGACTGACTGAATGAATGAATGACTGACTGACCGACCGACCGCTGAACTCCATGATCCTGATTCATGATCTACATCCATGATCCCGATCCATGTTCCATGAGTGACCCATAATCCATGATCCCGATCCATATCCATGATCCATGATCCATATCCATGATCCAGGTACCATGATCCATTGGTCCTGAACCATGTCTATGATCGATAATCATGATCGATATCATGATCCATGTTTAATTATTCTGATTCATACCCTTATCCATGATCCATGTTGCATAATCCTGATCTTGATCCATGATCCATGATCCATGTCAGTCCATATCAATGATTTGACTAACTGGCTAATTGACTGACTGACTGACTGACTGACTGACTGACTGACTGACTGACTGACTGACTGACTGACTGACTGACTGACTGACTGACTGACTGGCAATCTAACTACGTGACTGTACGCCTGGTCTGGTTCGATTCACAGTCGAATTAAGAGGAGACGTGCTGAATAGAGTTGGATCAACAATCCCAAGAGGGCGCGCTTAGCATTTCGACTTCAGTCTTAGACGACACTCGCTAGGTGGCAGTTTCTCGCATTTCTAGGAGCTGATGACATTCGCTTGGAGTCGCACGATGCTCAGCGCTCTGCAGTAAATCTAGTCTTTGGTATTCGAAAAGCAATAGCCCTCTAGTGAATGTAAGTACAAATGTTTAAATAAGCATTTCAACAATCGTTGTTGACTTCATAGAAATGACACCGTTTAACGTGGATGGGAACGCAAGGGAACGGCGTTCCCACTGCCCTCGAAATTCTTTGCTTGCGTTCGCACTGCTCGCCATGCAGTGGAACCCTGGTAACGCATGCGTTCCAATAAACTCTGCTTCGGAGTTCCCACTGCTCACCCAAACCACTTTAACCACTGCATGAGAAATAAAATACAACCCGTAAAACAAAGTTTTTTACTATATCCATCTACTATCCTATAATGCGTCTTATGAAGCAGTTACCTCTACAAATATATAGTCCGCGTTCATTTTACAACATAGCGTCCGTTTAATGATGCAGCGCGCCGTTTCTGTTGCGGCCAATGGCAACGCTGGCCAATCACAACGCTCCGTATCGGAAAAGGAGTTCCCCGATTCGAAAAGTTGAGTCCCCGATTCTATAAGCTAGCCTTTTTGGGGGAGCTGAAATTTTGATAGAATGAAGTGTCTGCGAGGGCGAGTCTATCTGCCAAGTTTCAGGACGATTGAATGATTGTAAGTGATCGAATTAGTCGTCGCAAGATTTGACTTTTTAGCCTGTGGCTCAAGATTCCCGCAAGTTAAAGTAGATGGATAAAAAACAGAAAAACGCAATGCATATTAAACATTAATAGAAACACAGTAACTCCGCCACTGCTTGTAATTTGGCAGTGCCAGTCGCAAACCTGGATAAAGGAGGAGGGCGACGCTGATGATCTTTATTATCACACATCCAGTGTCCAGTGGCGTAACAACCTAGCCGGGGGCCCTTGGACACTCTAAGCTTGGGAGCCCTTACCCATTATGCATGTATGTACGTAAATAATTGAACATTTATATAGCGCAATTTCAAGATATATACTCAGAGCAGGGGTGCAAAAACAAGTTTTTTCAAAATGAAAAGTTGTTTTTTGTTTTTTTTTATTTATTTTGTTTTTGTTTTTTATTTTTAAGATTTCCTATTTCGGACCATAACACTCATAAACATGGCTTGATACCGTTCAAATTAATCAGATGCATATAATTGAAATTAACTAGAACAGTATATAGATCCTTATAATGTCATTAAACGAAATTAACCAAGACCATACAACACTTGCCAAGAGAGTTGAAGAAACTCAAATTTTGTCATTTCTAATTTCTAAATTTGTAAAAAAAATTGGCTATTAAATGTCATTACGAACGAATATATTAGGCCTACATCAGTTAGTCAAACAGTGCACAATTAGCTGAGTCACCATGCAGTGACGCTACTGTGGCACTGCCTACACAGTAATGTAGTGAACATGTAGACTGTAGTATATTATATAGTTCCTCACGAATTTTACTATTCTAGCTTTCTGTTCGCAAATGTGGCTATCAAGTCCTTTCGGCATTTAAGAAGCTGAAAGGAGCATTAGAACAGAAACTCGTCAAGAGCTGTAGACTTGTGGAATGGTTTGGATGATTGTAGGCCTACTGTCTCAGTGGGCACAATCACAGCTTTTAAAAGGAAGCTAGGAAAATTGGGCTAAAATGGAAAATTAAGCATGTTCCAAGTTAAATTTAAGTGGTTTTAAAACAGACTAAGCGTCTTCTAAAACACTTAAAACTCTTGTTGTGTTTAGTCATCAATATTTAAGTTATGAAATTCGCTAGATGTCTTTTCTTTACATCATGTAACTGGAAAGCATTATTGACATAATGTGACATTTTCCCTAATAATTATTGTTACAGAAAAACGGACAAAAAGTGCATGAAATTTTTCAGTTTTAAAAGCTTGGGGGCCCTTTGGACCTTGGGGGCCCCTGGACTTTGTCCACCCTCGTTATATGGCTGTTACGCCACTGCCAGTGTCGTTAAACTGAAACTACTACTAAACGACAGTAGCCTATATCTTCTGTAACTGTTAAAAATCTAACTTTCTATGTAGATAGATATATAGACTGCCTGCTGTCTGCATGTTCTCTGTAAACTGTCCGTCTGTATGTCTATTTATCTGCCTGCCTATCTGTCTATCTCTCTGTCTGCGTGCCTATCTGTTTAGCCTGCCTTTATGTTAGCCTGTCTGCCTGCATGGAAGCATTATGCCAGGACGTTTGGATGGAATTCTGAAATAATTGACAGCTCTATTGGTGTTTCAATTGGTGTTTCGCTGGGTCTGTGGATGGAGGTGTGCACGAATTTCATTATATATTGCTGGATAAATCTCTGGATGTATAAATGGATGTCTGGAAAGATGTCTTGATGAATCTCTGGATGTGTGGATGGATGTCTGGATATCTAGTTGCATGTCTGGACGGATCTCTGGAATCAGACTGCATGGATGCATGGTGGGGCTTGACCACCGCCACGGCCCGGACCAGGATCGAATGTCCTTTGGCAAGTGTCCGCCGATCAGGGTACCTGAGGGAAGACTCGCCAACTGCGGTCGAAATGGCGGACCATGGCTGATGCTCACCTTCTGATCGCTGTCTCCAGAATCAACTTCCGTGTTCTTCGGCCGCTTTTTCCACCGGTTGTATAGAACGTCATTACCAATTGAGACAACGCCCTCACAACTCTGTGTTGCCCATCACTAAAGATGATAATCATTTATTCTCACGAGTCTTGTATAGAAAGCAGTGTTTCAGTTAGAGTCCAAAAAGAGGACGTATAGGCTACTTACGCCCTGACATATTGAATTTTTTGGACGTATACAGCTCATTTCTTTCGGCTATGACACCCATATATTTGGACGTTTTTTATGGACGTAAAAATGGCCATTTGGGCGTTAACCGAAACACTGACAGAAAGCCATTCTCTGCCCACTAATAATGATAAATATTTCATCTCACGTGTCATATATAGAAAGCCATTCTCATCACATTCTCAATTACTCTCCTTCTAATTAACTCACCAATTCATTAATGATGTATAATAGTTAATATAATACTCTGTGAAGAACAATTCCATTTTGTCGCGCCAATAAGAGCATCTATAGTTTTATTGCATGATCTTGCTTAGTATTCGTCCGTAACTCTTGTTCATTCACAATACACCTGATACTATTGCTGTATACCAAATTACCAATAAACGAATAATATAACAATAAGTATGGATGGATGCCTGGATATCGAGTTGGATGTCCAGCTGAATATCTGGATGTATGAATGAATGTCTCGTCGGATGTCTTGTTGGATATCTGGATGCTTGGATGGATTTATCGTTGGATACTTGGATGTGTGGATGGATGTGTGGATGGATGGGTGGATGGATGGATGTTTAGATATCTAGTTGGATGTCTCTTTGGATATAATTTATGGATTTTTGGATTTATTTATCTTTGAATACTTGGATGAATGGACGGATGGATATCTAGTTGGATTTCTCGTTGGATATCTGGATATGTGGATGGATGTGTAGATGGATTCATGTATACTATGGATAGACCTGTTACCAAACCATCATCGTCCGCGCGAATTCTGCGCCTCGTTCAGATGATCAAAGCCGGTCGGGAATTCCTCTATTATCGCCCACATTCACATCAGAGCTTCGATCAACGATTGGGTAACACATTACGACCGTTGTCACGGGTTCAAAGCCCAGGCTGGAAATTGGCAATCTCAGCCGACACACACCCTCGCCCACCCACACACATAGAGATACACCCACAGATACACTCTCCCACACATACACACCCACACGCGTACACACACACACGCATACATACAAACACCCACACACGCTTACACACGCTTACACATGCACGCTTACACACACACACACACACACACACACACACACACACACACGCACACACACAAACACCAACAGACCCACAGATACATGCGTATACATGTACATAAATGCAGATTGAAACATGCAATTTGTCAATATAAATGTTAGTGACAATTTCTGACTTTTCTAAGCAACTATAGACATGATTGTGTCTCTGTCTGTCTGTCTATGTGTATGTCTGTGTGTGTAT
>JACEVL010000935.1:372500-407500 GCA_020284085.1 Aporrectodea caliginosa
AGTGAGTCTATATCAGACAGCAATCCATGATGTAAACGATCTGAAGCAACGTTGTTGGAAGTGTGGGATGGTCTGGATCAGACGAAAATCGACGATGCTGCTGCCCAATGGGGCCAACGCCTCCAGGCTTGCGTGCAAGCAGAAGGAGGACATTTTGAACAGTGCACTATCTTCTTTAATTAAATAATCAAACCATATTACTGAGAGTTTCTTCACAAAATATTAAGTACTGTTTTCATGTTATAAAAGTATATATGAGATACAAAGTTTGGCTTACTTTTCATTGAACAACCGTGTAGTATATACCTCGGGGCAATAAAAAATAATAACCATAATAATAATAATAATAATAATAAATAATGATGATGACGATGACAATGACAACAATAGCAAAAATAACAATAATAACAGCAATGACAACAATAGCACGTGTGTGCGCGCCCGCCACTGCATGGTTACTCATCCAGCTTATATATACTATATATATGTGCATTGTTTGCTAAATGATGTGGTATATTTCGTTCGTAATGACATTCAACAACATAATATTGGCTATAGGGCAGAGAGCGCCTCTGAGTAGATAGGCTATCTTGAGGGGGCACTATAGAAATGTTCATTTACATTACAGTACAAGTACAACATTATTCTAAGCCGTCTCCGCTTTCCCGATTGTTCCAATCCGAGGTGATCGAAACAGACAAGGAATTTTAAACCTGAAGGGCAACCTCTAAGAGTGCTGAGGCAGATGGCTGGTCTCACTCTGCAGTCACTGCTGAGCTCTTACCTCCCAGTTCTTTGACAAACGTCAGTGACTCGGTGTGCCAAATTCCTGCGGTTTCATCTGCAACTGTGACGAAATGGTGTGACTGCATGCGAGCTATAGCATGCATGCAGCATAGTTACATTCCTTATTATATGAGCTCATTGAACTGGGTTTTTACCGCTGCCGCATCTGCGTTTTGCGATGCTAAATGCTCGTATATACTATGATCAGCGAAAGTAACATGGCACCGTGACAACCTATACGCCAAGCAACGACATTTCAATGACAGCTATAACAGTTTGGAAAGATCGGTTTCATGAGCTGTGATTTAAACGTCTCCACTGCAGAGATGGTGCGTTCTTCACATGGTCGCGAAGACTGTTCGATGGCAGTGGGTCCAGGGACAGAGAAGGATCAGTCGCTAATCCAGGTATAATAATAATAATAATAATAATAATAATAATAATAATAATAATAATAATAATAATAATAATAATAATAATAATAATAATAATAATAATAATAATAATAATAATAATAATAGGTCTAATAATAATAATCTTCTCCAGCAGTCTCCTGAATTTTGAGGCCACCTGAGGGATCCTTGATACCTCGGGTATTTAAAATAATACTAATACTAATAATAATAATAATAATAATAATAATAATAATCCTACCTGCCTGACACCTCCCAAACGGCCGGCGCGGCAGCCGAGAAGGCGTCGGACCGCAAACTAGACAAATACAGCCAACTGTCCTCCACGTATTTTTTTGTCCCCTTGGCTTTCGAAACACTGGGTCCAATCAACAACGAAGGTCTGACCTTCCTTTCGGACCTGGGAAAAAAGCTAGGCACCGTAACTGGAGACCCAAGGGAGACATCTTTTTTGTTCCAACGAATCTCAATGACGATACAACGTTTTAATGCAGTGGCTTTTGGGGGCACTTTCGCCGGTCAAGAGATAGTTGAGTAGGGCCTTTCCAGACAATTTTCTACAATAAAAAAAAAAAAAAAAAAAAAAATAATAATAATAATAATAATAATAATAATAATAATTACATCTCGGATGCAGTTGAAACAATTCACAAGAGCACAAATGACATAAGACATAAATCTTAACTATACTAACAGAGCAGACAGCCTGCAATAGGCCCTACACGGCGCTAATAGCAGCCAACAAAGCATGTCCGCCTACGGAACTCGATCTCGGGACCTCTAGTTCTCTATCCCAGTGTGTTATCCAATGCGCTATCGGGCATCTATAGCTGGTTTTTCCATGAGGTTCGTACTTCGTAGCCGACCTCTTTTAATTTCCAGGTCTGTAGTGTATATGATAGTGGATGAAGACCGTTCTGGCTTATCTATTCTTGTTTTGCAATGTCATGCCAGGAGCCCTTCGAAAGGGTTTTTATACGGAGGTGCTATGTAAAACTTAATTTGCGCATAGGGTTACACATTAGCCTTATCTGAATTACGCAACTTTACGTTACCTTCAGCATCATCATCATCGTCATTGTCATCGTCGTCGCCGTCGTCGTCGTCGTCGTCGTCGTCGTCGTCGTCATCATCATCATCATCATCATCATCATCATCATCATCATTATCATTGTCATCAACATCATCATCATTATCAGCTCCTGAAGCCAGCCATTTGGCCTCGATGGGTACGAATAAACAGTGTCCTCGGTCATATTTCAAGTCCGTTGCTCCCTTGGTGTTAATCCAAGTGATGTCATGTCTTCATTTGTAATTTTATTATCTATACTCAGCATAGTCTTTGTCTGCCTTTGTTTCTTTTTCCTTCGATTCTTGCTTGTAGTTATATTAACCTTAGTTACCTTATAATTTAGTAGGGTTGCGGAAGTAAACGAGTAATTAATCTATTTATCGTTAATTAATTTTTACGATTAACTTTTTAACGATTAATCGAAGACCGCTTGACCGCTTGTCATATTGTCAACAAAACACGGTGCTCACTTGAACCCAGCAGTGTTGACATGCTGGTTTGTTTACGTTATTGGTTGAAGGAAGACATATGAACTGAAAGATATAAACATGACTACTAATATGAACAAAAAACTAGGTTACTAAGTGAGTAATAGCTACTAACTAGCAATAAATAATTAAATATTAATAATACTATTAAAAGATAAACAATGAATAATGTTAATTTTCCGTTTGTAGTAAAAAAATGCATGGGCTGATAATAGCCTGTCTGCAGTCAGTTGTTGAAGTTGAATGTTGATTATAATTGATTATAGTTGATTATAAATTAAATTATGTTGAATTTGTCATTACTTGTTGGGCACAGTTGCGGAATACATATAATCATATAATTACAAGTTAACTATTAATTAATCGTTAATGCTTAAATAGTCAACTATTAAAAATAATTAATCGTTAACAGTCCTAATTTTAACCATTATTCTAACTCGCTAACGGACTCCTGTGTCACGGCAATGTACCGGAAGCCCACACTTCAACAACTGGCTGCAGACAGAGTATTATCAGCCCATGCATTTCCAAAGGAGTCCACGTACACTCGCGGATTAAAATGACAGTTTCATCGCGAGGTCTCCTATATACCTTTGACGCCTAGCTTCGACTACCTGCCGCTTCGACAAACATCTGGTCCGTAGCGGGTACGCAGACCGCCTAATTGGGTACCGTCCGTACTGCGCTATGATTCTTTGTCGCCCGAAAAGCGGACTGTTTGCCAATTGGCGTCAGACAGCCGGCATTGGAGGCCGTCCCGAACAATGGGTTAGGCGACAGCACGGCGACACACTCGTCACCTGCCAGTCCTGCCGGGGGAAGCCCCGCCCACCGGTCGCTGCGATTGGACGGCGGAGAGCGACGACCAATGGAATGCGGCGACGCAGCGAGGGGCGGGGTCGAGTCGGCGCGCGGTTTATTTGTTCATGGTGTGCTCGGGTAGGCGTGACGCGAGCGCCGTGGAAGCGATTTCTGCGAGGGCTGAGGAGCAAATAGACGAAAAGATGAATTTCACACGTCGTCGTCTGCCGCCAGGGGGCGTTGTCGTCGTCTGAAGAGGTCGCCAGGCGTCGTGTTACATCGTCTTGGGTTCTGAGCCACTTCGTCGCATTCATCCGTTCGCTCGTTAACTCGCTCAGTCGCTCGTTCATTCATTTGTAATTTAAATTTATCATTTATCAATCAATCAATTTCGTTTATTCTCAACATCAAGATCAGGCAACTTGTAACAGGTAACAGGTAGGAAAAATTGTCTAAGCTCTGACAGTTAGTTATTAAATGTGTTGAGATAGCAAATACTGTCTCAGCTCTAAAAATTAGTTACTAAAGGAGAATTAGTTATAATATTCATTTGTTAATTCAAACTGATAAGTACGCAGTCAGATTAGCAGTAGTTTCAGTTTAACGACACTGTTTGATATAGAAAAAGATCATTAGCGTCGCCCTCCTCCTTTATCCAGGCTTGGGACTGGCACTGCCAGAGTACGAGCAGTGGCGGAGTTAAGATTACATGACATATATAATTATAGTAGTAACAGATGATAATAAGTTTAACAGGAGTCGAATTTAACTGTATGGCAGCTTGCAAGTAGACCATCTGTCCCACTACACTCATTTTACAGTCGACCCAAATAAAGAAAGTTGAAGGCTGAGTCAACCTTGTGGGACTAGCGGGTATCGAACCCGCGTCCTTTTGATCTTCGTGCCAGCGTGTTACCATTCAAACATCTGCCGGCTCTTCTTTAATTCGTTCTTTCGTTCATTGGTTAATTAAGTAATTATTCATGTCGTCATTTTGACGACTCCGTGATGTCATCGATACGTTGCAACAGTCTAACTGGATTAATCTTGCTGTTGAAGCACCAACCACAGCATACATTAATTCAAAGGTGGGTATCTATTAGATTCTATAGTCGATTAATTATCTAAACGATTAGACAAACAGCTAATTCTAATTGTAATCCATTAGCTACAAGATTTTGCAAATTCTAATTGTAATCGATTAGCTACAAGATTTTGCAAATTCTAATTCTAATCGATTATCTACAAGATTTTGCAAATTCTAATTGTAATCGATTAGCTACAAGATTTTGCAAATTCTAATTGTAATCGATTATAGCTAAGATTTTGCAAATTCTAATTGTAATCGATTAGCAATTTAACCAAACGATTAGCTTATCGATTAGCTATTTGTGTAATTTTGGCTAATTTTAATTCCAATCGATTAGCAAACTTCAGTTACTAATTCTAATTAAAATCTATTAGCAATTTAACTAATCGTGCCCAACTCTGCAGGAATTGATCTTCGACGAGGGCGCTATATAAAGTTATCTGATTCAATCAGGACCTATTTGACGAACACGACCTCATAACTGCGCAAAAAAAGGCGCTACAAAAATGGTCAGTTACAACGCGTTACGTTTCTGTCCATGGAACTTCGAGATCGTGTATCGATCGA
Organism: Aporrectodea caliginosa; assembly: GCA_020284085.1. Lineage (NCBI taxonomy): Eukaryota > Metazoa > Annelida > Clitellata > Crassiclitellata > Lumbricidae > Aporrectodea > Aporrectodea caliginosa. Next base: position 377,718 of record JACEVL010000935.1, read on the forward strand.
GATATACTTGGTGACCACTCACTTTCTGGGAATGGAAGCCAGTGCATCTGGAAGCGAAGATGAGGAGACCGCTGCTGATGCTTCTCGCTCAGCCTCTGTATCCCATGGATCCACCTCGAGGCAAGTGACAGACCACAGTATCGTGTCACTGCTAGGCTCACCTGGGAATGAATTCCACGCTCCAATCCTGCAGCCGCAATATCACTCCTGGAGTTTTCCAGGTCGCGGAGTATCGTGCAATGTTGCTAAGCCATCTGATGCGTTGCTAGGCAGCGGATGTTGCCTAGAAACGAACTGTTTCCGGTCGGTAGTACGTCGTCATGACGACCCACAGATGCAGCTGGAGGCGATTGAGCTATGGAGAGCTTTCCGGTCAGTCAACACGGAAATGGTCATTACGAAGTCAGGAAGGTCAGTTGTTCTTCCATTTGAAACAGAGTCTTATTAATGTTACTGCTATTGTTATTATTATTAAGTTCACTTTTTAGTATTAGTATTTTTATTATTATTGTTGTTGTTGTTACTTGTGTTGTTGCTGTTGTTGTTGCTGCTGCTTATGCTATTGTTGTCGTCGTCGCCCTTATCATCCTTATTATCATCCTCATTATCATCACCATCCTCGTAACTATCATCCTTATTACCATCCTTATTATCATCCTTATTATCATCATCGTTATCATCATTCTCATTATTATACTTATTATCATCCTGTTTAAAATGCTCAGCTTCAGTTACATAAAACTATTTGCAAAGAGCAATAAATACCTGAAGAAAAGGTGTAGACGTTGTAACCCGGCTTCAACATTATTGTCCGTGCTAAGATTGTTGAAAAGAATTTGATAATTTATACACATAGCCCGTGTTAAGACGGTTAAAAGAAATTTTTAAATAATTTGCTGTCGCCCCCTAGCGAAGATGGCTGGTACTCAGCAGCTACGCCAGGTCGGCCTCCGTTGTGTAAAATTCATTTTCGTCTCCTAGAAGGCGATGGTACTAATATGCGAGCGAACCTTTTCGGACAAAACGACTGACAGCACCATTCCAGAATAATCTTCTCCAGCAGTCTCCGGACTTTTTAGGCCACATGACGGATCCTTGATACCTCGGGTAAAAAATAAAATAAAATAAAATAATAATAATAATAATAATAATAATAACGATTAGGACGATTAGGTGCCGTTCCAGACCAATTTTACTATTCTTAATTAATGTTTAAGTCCCTGAGGGATCATGTATACCTCGGGGCATAAAAAATAATAATAATAATAATAATAATAATATTAATAATAATAATAATAATAACAATAATAAGGACTTGGGACGCCTCCTAACTCAGGTCACTGGAGACCCGAAAGAGACATGCTACCTTTTCTAACGCTTATCAGTTTGCATCCAGCGTTTCAATGCTGATGTCTTCAGGGGCTCCTTCCAACAGATAGAAATTGTCAAGTGATTGGCCGTTCCAGATGACCACTACACAGTCTTTGGACTTAGCTTTTATCGCCCGAGGGAATAGAACTACCTCGGGTATAAAATAATAATAGTAATAATAATAATAATAATAATAGATTAGATGGCGGCTGCTCGGAAAAATGCTATAAGTACATCCAACTCACAGCCGTCCATCACTTTGTCCCTCTGGCCTTTGAATCCATGGGCCCGGTGAGTTCTGAAGGCTTGGCCTTTATTTCATCCTTGGGACAGAGCCTCAGCACGATGTCTGGAGATGCACGCGAGACCTCCGTACCTATTTCAACGCATATCTGTAATGATCCAGCGGTTCAAAGCGGTGGCTTTCCGCGGTAGCCTACTTTTGCCACACTGGACTTCAACGACGAATATAGGTGCCTTTCCAGACGTTTTTCTACTGTTCTTAATTAATATTTAAGTCACTGAGGGATCATGTGTAGTTGTGTACCTCGGGGCACAATAATAATAATAATAATAATAATAATAATAATAATAATAATAATAATAATAATAATAATAATAATAATAATAATAATAATAATAATAATAATAATAATAATAATAATAATGAAATTAATAATAACCCTGGGCCTGCTCAATCCTTCAGCTTCTGACTTCATATACGCGAAATTGACAATCGCATCTCATCCATTACTGGCGACAGACGTGAATTAACCTTCCTTTTCCAGCGTCTGTTCATCTGTATTCAACAGCATAACCTGGTCGCTTTTAAGGTTACCTTCTCTTCAGACCCTGAAGACGAGGCCTGACCCTCCAGACATTTATCACGTAATAATAGTAATCTCTAAGTACCTGGGGAATGAAGTGTATACCTCAGGCTCAACCAAAAAAATAAAAATAAAATAAATAATAAAATAATAATAGAAGTAATATGCATGGCTTCGTTGGCAGACGTATGTTTCCGGCGCTGAAGTTGCAGGTCAGTGGATTGGACAAAGAAACACAGTATGTCGTCATCATGGACATTGTTGCAGCAGACGATTTCCGGTTAGGTCACGTGACATCATTATCGCAATCTGCATAATTATTATGCTAACTTAATAACTAAAGTCTACTTTATTATTTTTAACTTGAACTAATTAATCTGTTAGCTAAATTTAAAATTTATTGACTAGAGTCTATTTTGCTGTTAATTTAATTACTTTGCTAACGTATTAATTGGTCTCTTAACTGAATGACTATAAAGTGCACATTGCGCAATTTTTTGCTGTTGTTCTAATTTCTATTCATTCATTCATTCATTTTAACTTGATCTAATTAATTAATTCATTCATTCATTCATTTATTCATTCATTCATTCATTGGATATATATATATATATATATATGTATATATATATAGCACCTCTTCGAAGGAACTATACTGCTGCTGCAACCCCATGGATTCAACCGGTGTTGACCAAATTCTGCTCATTAGAAAATTCTTTCACTCTTTCATTCACATAAACTGCACAACTGGTTCCATCCATCCATCCATCCATCCATCCATCCATCCATCCATCCATCCATCCATCCATCCATCCATCCATCCATCCATCCATCCATCCATCCATCCATCCATCCATCCATCCATCCATCCATCCATCCATCCATCCATCCATCCATCCATCCATCCATCCATCCATCCATCCATCCATCCATCCATCCATCCATCCATCCATCCATCCATCCATCCATCCATTGAACCTCTCACCCATTCATCCATTTTCCAGGTATAAATTCCACAACAGCCGCTGGATTATAGCTGGAAAGGCTGACCAGGAGCTGATTCCTTCTGGTCAAAGGGTCTACGTCCATCCGGATTCTCCGGCCACAGGTGACCAGTGGATGACCAAGAAAACGCTCTCCTTCCAGAAGGTCAAACTGACCAATAACCCCATGGATAGCCATGGACACGTTAGTAGCTTGACCATCCATTCTGTAACGTCTATTTATTAGACAATATATAATTATATGCATGTGTATAATAATTATTATGCACATTCGTTGCATGCATGCATGTATGTATAATTCTATTCTATTTACGGACTTATAAAGCGCCTCTCGCAGTACAACCTAATCAGAGGCGCTTCCATACAGTGCGAAGGGCCCCTCGAAAAAGAAAAGTTTTAAGAGAACGAGCAGAAACAGTGGTGCCCCAGATAACATCACAGCACGAGTTAAAGCAGGAAGGTCATTCCACAGCAGGGACGTAACTAGCGTTGGGCTTAAGCCCCCCCCAACGAAGCTGAAGCCCCCAAATAAATCAAACCGCAAGGCTACACTATAGGCTCGGGCTACCGTATTCGCCATGTTCAAGGCTTAAAGCCCCCAAACAAAAAGTCCTATAGTTACGCCACTGTTCCACAGCAAAGGTCCAACAGAGGCATAGGCACGATGCTGTGCTGTGGCAGTCCGAGACCGAGGAACTAGAAGGTCATGATGGTCAAAAGAGCGGAGAGGACGTCCAGAGGTAGCTGAGCTATATAGGCCGTCTCATAAGATCACAGAGGTAGCGTGGAGCTTGACCTAAAAACGTTTTACAAGTAAGAAAGAGAATTTTAAACAGAATCCGAGCAGTTATAAAGGAAGCCAATGAAGGATAATGGATATAATGCATATAATTATGTATGTATGCATGCAGCATACATGCATATATGGACGAACATAAATGAGTAGTTCCCTTGAAGAGGTGCTATATAAATCTTCTGAATGAATGCTTGCAATTTTGCATGCATGTATAGGTCTATTGGTGTAATTACGAATTCATAGCTGTTTGAATGTTTGTATGTAAGTATGCACGAATGAGTGAAACGAAATTTGCGTGAGTAAGCCAGTCAAACCGTGTGATCAGTCAGTCAGTCAGTCGGTATAGATAAGTCAGTTAGCCAATCAGCTCAGCCTGAAAATAAGTCAATTAGGAATTTAGGAAGGAAATCATCTATAGTAACTATAAGTAAGCTAGTTATGTATATAGAAAGCAAGTAAGTGAGTAAGCAAGCAAATGAGCAAGCAAGTAAGTTAGTAAACAAGCTACTAAATACGTAACTATAGATAAATAGGCACAGCCGCACATAAGTAAGTAAAGAAGCTTGTAGTAAGTAAGTAAGCAAGCTAGTTATAAGTAAGCAAGCAAGCTAGTAAATAAGTGAATAAGTAAGTAAGTTGGCAAGTAAATAAGTAAGTAAGTTAGTAAGTAAGTAGACAACTGAGTAAATAATTAAGCAAGCTAGTAAATAAGTAAGCCAGTAAGTAAGCAGGTTAGTAAATAAATAAATGAATATATAAGTAAATGAGTAAGTAAGCAAGCAAGTAAGTGATGATTCCGTTGTCTGTTCATCTGTGTATATATATAGTTGGTTCTGAATTCGATGCATAAGTATCAGCCGCGCTTCCATCTGCTTCGTCTCGACCCCTCCGCTCAGCACCATCCTCCTCATCCCCATCCTCACCAACATCATCGGCTTCCCCATAGCAACCAGCTGCGTCATCTCGCCGGTCTCCATGGCAACCAGATCGTAAGAACTTTCGTCTTCGAAGAGACGCAGTTCATAGCTGTCACCGCTTATCAGAACGACAAGGTATAGCTCGCATGATGAATAATATTCATCAATATACACGGTGGTTCAATGAAAAGTAAGCCAAACTTTGTATTTCATATAAGTACTTCTAACATGAAAACAGTATTTAATATTTTTATGAAGAAACTCTCAGTAGTATGGTTTGATTATTTAATTGAAGAACATGTTCAAAATGTCCTCCTGCTTGCACGCAAGCCTGGAGGCGCTGGCACCATTGGGCAACGTTTTCTTCAGTGCGCGATGACTTTCGTCTGCCACTACCAATGACGCTGTCGACTGACCCTGTTACGCTAATTTTTCGAAGCAATTTATCTAATCCGCTTCTGGTCCAATGTTTTTCTGGAAACTCTCGTAGAAATTGACGGCTACTGTAATTTTTTGGATTCCCTCAAACCTTTTATCATGTGTAAATCTTCTTTACTAAAAGGCATTATTTTCGGAAATTACTAGTTTCTTATTTATGTTTTCTATCGTATTATCGTCTGCTTTTTGGAGTAGGAAATATAAACCGGAAGTCATTAAAATAAAAAAGGAAGTACGTGCATATTTTTATTTTGAAAATATTATTCATAAAATATAGTTCACGTTTTAATATTTGTTTATAAAGTTTGGCTTACTTTTTATTGAACCACCGTATACATCATTATACTAACATTACCTACAGGATTGGATGGATTACGTTAGGAATAGGATTGGATGGTGCACATATATGCATGGTACATTGGTAGGAATAGGGTTGGATGGGTTATGGTATAGGCATGGATGGATTAAGCCTTTCATTAAGGTATACACTATTGGATGGATTAAGGTATCCGAATAGGATTGGATTATGCATGGTAGGACAATAGGTTAGATGGATTAGGGTATGGTCATTATTTTTCCATGGCTTTCAAGCTAATGGATGCGTAACTGTTTACCATCCCCTGGTGGCTCACTATCCGCACCTCAGATTTGCATTTCGATGTGACTGTGCGCGCCCTGCAATTCAATGAAATTGATTTCTTCAGGTGACGCAACTGAAGATAGACAACAATCCGTTTGCTAAAGGATTCCGAGAGATTGGCCACACTGACAGAAAGTAAGACTACCATACAATACAATACAACTGATCTTTGATATCGCCCTTCTTATTACTCGCATTACTCAAACAATCTGAGTTATAAGCCCAGAGAGGTTATGCATTTTTCACGGTATACTCAGTTGTATGCCCCAAGCTCAGAAGTGCACATGCCTCGGCGACGCAGAAGCAATTATATTGCAGAGCAATTGTGCGCGAAGGACTTGCTCAAGGTCCCTACGCGGCGGCTTGAGGTGGATTGGAACCTGCAACCCTCCGGCTGCAAGGCACCGAACCGCGCCCCACAACTCGTGGCCCGTATGGACAGATGCATGGTTAAATGGAGGGATTGACGAATGGAGGGATGGATGAAAGGATGCATGGTTGAATGGAGGGATGGATGAATGGAGGGATGGATGAATGGAGGGATGGATGGATGAATGGAGGGATGGTGTGTCGGTCAGTCAGTCGGTCAGTCAGTCAGTCATTTTGTCTTTCTTTCTTCTTTACAACTCTGAACATATCAGTCATTCAGAACGCATTTCGTTTCCATGGTAACCTATAGGCGTTCGTTATCAAAGAAGCGCAAGAACCGGTTTCCCATGGCAACGGCGATTCCAATAGAAGGAGTTCCCCATCACATCGACGACACAGATGAGGATGCGGAGGATGGAGCCCTGCAGAGGAATCGAGATACAGAGGATGGCGTCTCAGAGGAAATATGCGTTGACGACGATGGTGATGATGATGATGATGATGACTCCAAAGACAGTCGGAACGTAGGAAGGAATGAACAGACGACAGCCAACATCAAGCCAGCTGTCGATTACCCTCTGGAACACAGGGTCGTTGTGCAATCCGGTCAGCACTGCATCTGCCTATAATTAGATATCCCGAGACCGAGCAAATGAAGTCTGCCGGTATCACGAAATAGAGTATCCGTCCTAAGACTATCCGAGGGATGTATGAATTTATCCCCCCGAATGGAATAAACCGGTTTAGAGTATCCAGGAAGATGAACCATTCTATCCCCCATCGTCATACGCATCACGATAGCCAAGACGAAAATCCAGTCAAAATCACAAAAAACGAAATAAATTAATTTCAAGTCGACGTACAAACTAAAGATATTTTATGTGTACAATAAATCCAATACACTTGGAAACCGCCAAAATGCAAACTAAACCGAATACTCCATTTCGCTAAGGGGGATACTCACGTATGGGGGATACTCTATTTCGTGACATCGGCGTTTATATAATTCATAGGTGGAATCTATTTTGTCCTTCTATCCGTTCTTTCAATGACAGCATGCTCATGAACATTTGTTGAGACCTATAAATAGGACCCATAAAGTCCTCATATGGGTTCTCTGTGGTTCTATGTGGGCATGTTTTTCATCCATTCAACCATCCATCCATAATATTATACTCCTTTATTGAAACCTTAAGTTGACAAACCGCAACTTAGTACAAAGATATATAGAGAGAAAAAGTCTAATATACTAGTTATCTACTATGTCCGATCTGGTGGGATAAGGTGCCTGATGATCTTAAAGTCTATATTCAGTTCTGTTCCATATTTGTATTCTGTTCGCACCCATAGTTCTGTTTTGTTCTGGCTCTCGGTTCCAGGTCAATGGCCATCGGTTCCAGTTCAATGGCCATCGGTTCCAGTTCAATGGCTCTCGGTTCCAGTCAAATTTCCAATGGTTCCAGTTCAATGACCATCGGTTCCAGTTCAATGGCTCTCGGTTCCAGTCAAATTTCTAATGGTTCCAGTTCAATGACCATCGGTTCCAGTTCAATGGCTCTCGGTTTCAGTTAAATGTCCAATGGTTCCAGTTCAATGGCTCTCGGTTCCAATTAAATGTCTAATGGTTCCAGTTCATTGGCCATCGGTTCCAGTTCAATGGCTCTCGGTTCCAGTTAAATGTCTATTGGTTCCAGTTCCAATCTTCCTCCTCCCAGACGGAATCCGCATTTCCAGCTCCTCCGCCTCTCTGACTCGTCTTCTTTATACCGGACTTGGAACTCCAGGGGGTATTTCTGGACAACCCCCTCTTACTATACTACTTTTATTGTTACTATTATCTAAAGACTATAGTGTTGTGATCAGTAATGGATGTGATTGATAAAGTCGGCTTAATTAACTGCTCGTGTTCTGTCATAGGCCCTGAGAACGGGAATGTCTTACCTGCAGTTTGGGCGAATGGCATGAACGCCACCTACCCCTGTGTGATGTCAGGGCCGCTCTGTATCTCCAGTCATCCGAAACTAGTCCAGCATCCAACACTGCCGGACTGGACTCACGTGGGAGCCAGTTCCAGCAAGAGAACTACGTTACTCTTCTCGCCAGTTGTTCTTCAACACTCTGGTTCCGATTTTCGTTCCGCCATCGTGGAACACAAGATGGCGGAGCGGACCAGAAAGGGAACGCTGCTGCTCTAAAGCAGTCGTTAAGTGGTAGAATCGGGAACTTCTTGGAACCTGCCTGACACTTGCTCGGGATTTTACTGCGGAACCAATGAACTGGAAACAGTGACCATTGAAGAGGAACAAAAATCTATTGAAATGGAACTAGTAACTGATTAACAGGTGTATACCATCAGTGACATGGAAGAATCTGGAACTGCTTGATAACTGCCTGCCATTTGCCGCAATAAACAACCCGCAGTTCTGCTCGGGATTTCTTTGAAATCAATTAACTTGAACCAATTACCATTGGGCTAGAACAAAAACCTGTTGAACTGCAGATAATGGCCAATGATCTGGAACTACTACCGAACTAGTGACCATGGAACTGGAACCAATAGCCATCGAATGACAACCAGTTGCCATTGAACTAGAGCCAATAGTCGCTGAACTGGAACCAATAGCCATTTAACTGGAACTGAGAGTCATTAAACTGGAACCAATAGACAATTAACCGGAACCAAGAGTCCGTGACCTGAAACAAATAGTCATTGAACTGAAACCAACAACCATGTAACTGGAACCGACAGCCATTCAACTGGAACCAATAGACATTTAACAGGAACCAAGAGTCATTGAACTGAAACAAATAGCCATTGTACTGGAACCATTAGCCAGTGGACTGGAACCAGTAACAATTAGATTGATTCAATAAGATTTCAGCAATGGGTCCATCGATCGAAGAGTCAAACAATTAATCGGTTTGTTTGCAATATAAAATAAATCACCATAGACGAAATAATGGCACGAAATGACGTTGTTGGGCCCCCAATTGTACACTGGTGCCATCAGCTAACAGCGAGTTGAAAGTCAAATGATCCATCTGGTCTTCTTCGTTTCTGTGAGTTCCCTAGATGTCGTTGGTTGGCAGACCAGCGTAGACTTTACAAGACTCAATCAGCAGATGTCGCCAAGAAACACACACAACACAGCACAGACACGCAGATATACAGACACAGACACACGCACAGCCATACAAACAGACACACACAGACACATACACACACACACAGACACACACACACACACACACACACACACTGACACACACATATATACACAGACACAAGTTGCACAGGACACAAGGTGTACATATAGACAAAGACAGACAGACAGAGAGACAGACAGACAGACAGGCAGGCAGCGACAATCGTAATCGTAATCGTAAAGTCGAGATTTCTAGAGCGCCCACAAAAGTGAAGTAGCGGGAACCAGCTTATTCACAGGCGCTTAATCAAAACAAGATCGATAGGCATACAGAGGATCAAGATCCAGAGAGTCAGATAGGCAGACAGTCAGACGGCTAAGGTGGATGGTGTTTAGGGTTGAAATGGCGAGGGAAGTGAAGGGAAGAGAAGACAACAGACCATCAAAAGTAAAGAGCTAGAGTGCTAGCATAACACTAGATGCAGTCACTAGATAAATAATGTCGCCACGGACACAAACACATACACTAGAGACAGAAAGACAGACAGACAGACAGACGGACAGATAGACAGACAGACCGACGAACTGAGACAATCGGACATTTAAAAAGTAAACAACTAAAATGCTATCTTTCCACCGCCACGTAGATGTCATGATGTATAACCGATTCAACTAACACGATACTCGCTAGGCTTCACTACACTTGGTAACGTTACACGGCATTCGCCAGGTGTCACCACACGCGGTGCTGTTCATCATGTCTGACTGTGGAAGAGACGAGAGATGGGGTGTCACAGTGGGTCTGAAAAGGAAAGGACAAACGTACACCACTTTACTATTGATGGCCTGCTTGTAGCTTTCTTTCTTTCTCTCTGCCTGTCCGTCTGCCTGCCTGTCTCTCTCTTTCTGTCTGTGTGTGTCTGTCTGCCTGTCACCATACGCGATGCCGTCTGTCTGTCTGCCTTATCACTCAGTGTTTAATCTAGACGTCTCTGGGGGGAAAGTTCCCCCAGGATGAGGTTTTAGCCCCCAGAAAAATTAAAGAGATGTAATTTTGTACAGAAAGTGTGACATTTAGGGGTAAACCCGTGACTACCCCCCGTCGTGACTACCCCCCGTCGTGAACTTTCAAATATGTTGGATACCCAGAATCGTAAATTCCCCCCGACGGCAAGGGAGTAGATTAAACACTGCTTCTCACTCACGCTCTGGTCTTCTTTAACTGTATGTCTAGAGAGACTATAATTAGTATTAGCGGATGCTCTGGCAGCCGCGCTCGCGTTTAATAGCATATATCCTTGTATAACACAACATAACATAAGATAGCATAGCACATCATAGCATATCATAGCATTATCAGAATAGCATAGTATGACATAGTATAGCATGTCATAGTGTAGCATAACTTAGCATAACATAACATAGCATCTCTCTCTCTCTCTCTCTCTCTCTCTCTCTCTCTCTCTCTCTCTCTCTCTCTCTCTCTCTCTCTCTCTCTCTCTCTCTCTCTCTCTCTCTCTTCAACCGTCCTCGATACGAGGGTTGGTCGCATTGTAGACGATTCTTCTCCATCCTCTCCTGTCTTCGGTTTCTCGCAGCAACCTTTCCGTTGATAATTCCAACCATTCGCCCACATTGTCCATCCACCTCTTCCTTGGTTTCCCTCTTGCTCTTGCTCCCGGTACCGTTCCTTGCATAATTTCTTTCTCTAGACATTCACCTTGTTTCCTCATTATGTGCCCAAAGTAAGACATCTTTCTTCTTTTGATTGATTCCAGTAAATTCCTTTCCACTCCCGCCGTCTCTAACACCCATTCATTTGTTTTTTCTCTATCCATGATATACCCAGTATTTTTCGTATGCGTTTAATTTCAAATGCCTTTATTCTCTCCTCATCCCTCTTTTTGATTGTCCAGCTCTCGCAGCCATGCATACATCGTCACTGGCCATATAAGTGTCCTCATTAATTTAATCTTTGTGTTAATTTTTATGTTATGGCTTTTCCACAGTTTCATCAACATAGCATAGCATAACATAAAATAACATGTCATATCATATCGTAGCATAACATAGCAAAACATAGCATAGCAAAACATAGCACGGCAGAGCACGGTATACGGCATTGCATATCATTGCATAGCGTGGCACAGCATAGCATAACACAGCATAAAATTACAACGAATAAGCCAGTTCAGCATTAGCAATGCGCATGCGCAGCCCTTTCAGTTTTACTTCCGGGGTGAAGGTCACCGTTCACAAACAAACAGAATGCTGCCGTTAGCGACGTTGTTATGATCTAGTTTTGACGCAAATATTTGATATTATTCGTTACTAGTTTATAGAAAAAAATTCTATATATATTATAGAGTTTATTATTATTTAACCAGTATCTCATGCGCAATTAAGTGCATGTGTGCTGTTGTTAATTGCGGGAGAGGAGATATCAGCTGTGCCGCTGGAGAAAGACAACCTGCGAAGTCCAGAGTTGCAGAAACAACCGACAATTATATGTTGATATATCGCAAATGCAACAGTCACGAGTTCGTGTTTAACTCAATGAAGTTGTCTTGTGGCCTCTTTCTGTCATAAAGTTCTTCAAATCATCTACTTTCCATCGAATAAAGTAATCCCTTTTAAACCTATCCGCCATGCTTGAAGCTTGTTTGTGAACGGTGACCTTGACCTTTCCCGTCATGCCTTGCGGGGAAAAGTAATGCTGAACTGGCTAATAGCCAGTTTGTGTTACTGTTGGCTCTCGTGCCCTCAATGACCCATGAGGCCACTTATCCCGGCAACAGGTGCTACGGTTGGGCGGGATTTATGTTAGCAGGCTAATGTTGATGGGTGCACGTGGTCCAACAGAAGAGGTGTGCGATGGGCATACTTGTATGTATGTATGTATGTATATGGCCATTTATATAGCGCCTTACAAGAAACTCACGAAGGCGCTAAACGTGACTACCCAATACTTCTGGGAGAAGTGGTAGGTTTGGCGCTATCGGCGGGCAGACAGACAGCAGAGCCAGTGGCTTTTCTCTCTCTCGATGAACTGAGATACTTTAGCCATATTGCTAGTCAGTGGCGTAACCAGGTCTCCCATAAAATTACGCAGTTTTGAAGAACTCCGAGGGAAGGGGTCTGGAGAGGGGGCTGTGCCCTCTCCCCAGGGTAAGAAAAATTTTCATTTAGGGGTTTGTAATGGTGCATTTTGGAGACCAACTTTTGATTCAAAGTAATAACATTTTACATAAGTTCTTTGGAAAATTATAATTATAATTTCATAATTTGATTTTTAAAATGGGTTCAGCTGCAAAGTCCCAGCAACCAACGTAGACTAGAAACAAACAGACTCATCAAAGCAATTAACTAAAGCATAACAAAATAAATTTATTTGTTGGTTTGTAATGGTCCATTTTGGAGACAATCTTTTTGGTTAAAAGTAATAACATTTTACATCAGCTCTTTGGCAAATTATGATTCATTCATTCATTACAGAGATTTACATAGCGCCCCTTCAAGATTATCTACTTAGGAGCGTACACACTTAGAAATAAGCTTACCAGAAGTTACTATAAAGTTAGGTATCTTACCAGATGGAAAGCCATGTTACTATAGCACTCTACAGTAACATCAAGTTACCACAGGGTGTAAAGCATGCATAGTATGTGACTTAAAAGTATGCTGCAATTATAAACGCGCCAGACCCTATATAGCGCATAAATATAGACAGACACATAGATACATAGAATAGGCCGGTAGTTAGGAGATACACAGATAGGCTGGTATACATGGATCGATGATGATGATGACTCCAAAGACAGTCGGAACGTAGGAAGGAATGAACAGACGACAGCCAACATCAAGCCAGCTGTCGATTACCCTCTGGAACACAGGGTCGTTGTGCAATCCGGTCAGCACTGCATCTGCCTATAATTAGATATCCCGAGACCGAGCAAATGAAGTCTGCCGGTATCACGAAATAGAGTATCCGTCCTAAGACTATCCGAGGGATGTATGAATTTATCCCCCCGAATGGAATAAACCGGTTTAGAGTATCCAGGAAGATGAACCATTCTATCCCCCATCGTCATACGCATCACGATAGCCAAGACGAAAATCCAGTCAAAATCACCAAAAACCAGAAATTAATTTCAAGTCGACGTACAAACTAAAGATATTTTATGTGTACAATAAATCAACTACACTTTGAAACCGCCAAAATGTAAACTAAAACTGAATACTCCATTTTGCTAGGTGATACTTACGTATGGGGGATACTCTATTTCATTGACATCGAAAGTTATATAATTCATAGGTGTGAATCTATTTTGTCCTTCTCATCCGTTCCCCTTCAATGACAGCATGCTCATGAACATTTGTTGAGACCTATAAATAGGACCCATAAAGTCCTCATATGGGTTCTCTGTGGTTCTATGTGGGCATGTTTTTCATCCATTCAACCATCCATCCATAATATTATACTCCTTTATTGAAACCTTAAGTTGACAAACCGCAACTTAGTACAAAGATATATAGAGAGAAAAAGTCTAATATACTAGTTATCTACTATGTCCGATCTGGTGGGATAAGGTGCCTGATGATCTTAAAGTCTATATTCAGTTCTGTTCCATATTTGTATTCTGTTCGCACCCATAGTTCTGTTTTGTTCTGGCTCTCGGTTCCAGGTCAATGGCCATCGGTTCCAGTTCAATGGCCATCGGTTCCAGTTCAATGGCTCTCGGTTCCAGTCAAATTTCCAATGGTTCCAGTTCAATGACCATCGGTTCCAGTTCAATGGCTCTCGGTTCCAGTCAAATTTCTAATGGTTCCAGTTCAATGACCATCGGTTCCAGTTCAATGGCTCTCGGTTTCAGTTAAATGTCCAATGGTTCCAGTTCAATGGCTCTCGGTTCCAATTAAATGTCTAATGGTTCCAGTTCATTGGCCATCGGTTCCAGTTCAATGGCTCTCGGTTCCAGTTAAATGTCTATTGGTTCCAGTTCCAATCTTCCTCCTCCCAGACGGAATCCGCATTTCCAGCTCCTCCGCCTCTCTGACTCGTCTTCTTTATACCGGACTTGGAACTCCAGGGGGTATTTCTGGACAACCCCCTCTTACTATACTACTTTTATTGTTACTATTATCTAAAGACTATAGTGTTGTGATCAGTAATGGATGTGATTGATAAAGTCGGCTTAATTAACTGCTCGTGTTCTGTCATAGGCCCTGAGAACGGGAATGTCTTACCTGCAGTTTGGGCGAATGGCATGAACGCCACCTACCCCTGTGTGATGTCTGCAGGGCCGCTCTGTATCTCCAGTCATCCGAAACTAGTCCAGCATCCAACACTGCCGGACTGGACTCACGTGGGAGCCAGTTCCAGCAAGAGAACTACGTTACTCTTCTCGCCAGTTGTTCTTCAACACTCTGGTTCCGATTTTCGTTCCGCCATCGTGGAACACAAGATGGCGGAGCGGACCAGAAAGGGAACGCTGCTGCTCTAAAGCAGTCGTTAAGTGGTAGAATCGGGAACTTCTTGGAACCTGCCTGACACTTGCTCGGGATTTTACTGCGGAACCAATGAACTGGAAACAGTGACCATTGAAGAGGAACAAAAATCTATTGAAATGGAACTAGTAACTGATTAACAGGTGTATACCATCAGTGACATGGAAGAATCTGGAACTGCTTGATAACTGCCTGCCATTTGCCGCAATAAACAACCCGCAGTTCTGCTCGGGATTTCTTTGAAATCAATTAACTTGAACCAATTACCATTGGGCTAGAACAAAAACCTGTTGAACTGCAGATAATGGCCAATGATCTGGAACTACTACCGAACTAGTGACCATGGAACTGGAACCAATAGCCATCGAATGACAACCAGTTGCCATTGAACTAGAGCCAATAGTCGCTGAACTGGAACCAATAGCCATTTAACTGGAACTGAGAGTCATTAAACTGGAACCAATAGACAATTAACCGGAACCAAGAGTCCGTGACCTGAAACAAATAGTCATTGAACTGAAACCAACAACCATGTAACTGGAACCGACAGCCATTCAACTGGAACCAATAGACATTTAACAGGAACCAAGAGTCATTGAACTGAAACAAATAGCCATTGTACTGGAACCATTAGCCAGTGGACTGGAACCAGTAACAATTAGATTGATTCAATAAGATTTCAGCAATGGGTCCATCGATCGAAGAGTCAAACAATTAATCGGTTTGTTTGCAATATAAAATAAATCACCATAGACGAAATAATGGCACGAAATGACGTTGTTGGGCCCCCAATTGTACACTGGTGCCATCAGCTAACAGCGAGTTGAAAGTCAAATGATCCATCTGGTCTTCTTCGTTTCTGTGAGTTCCCTAGATGTCGTTGGTTGGCAGACCAGCGTAGACTTTACAAGACTCAATCAGCAGATGTCGCCAAGAAACACACACAACACAGCACAGACACGCAGATATACAGACACAGACACACGCACAGCCATACAAACAGACACACACAGACACATACACACACACACAGACACACACACACACACACACACACACACTGACACACACATATATACACAGACACAAGTTGCACAGGACACAAGGTGTACATATAGACAAAGACAGACAGACAGAGAGACAGACAGACAGACAGGCAGGCAGCGACAATCGTAATCGTAAAGTCGAGATTTCTAGAGCGCCCACAAAAGTGAAGTAGCGGGAACCAGCTTATTCACAGGCGCTTAATCAAAACAAGATCGATAGGCATACAGAGGATCAAGATCCAGAGAGTCAGATAGGCAGACAGTCAGACGGCTAAGGTGGATGGTGTTTAGGGTTGAAATGGCGAGGGAAGTGAAGGGAAGAGAAGACAACAGACCATCAAAAGTAAAGAGCTAGAGTGCTAGCATAACACTAGATGCAGTCACTAGATAAATAATGTCGCCACGGACACAAACACATACACTAGAGACAGAAAGACAGACAGACAGACGGACAGATAGACAGACAGACCGACGAACTGAGACAATCGGACATTTAAAAAGTAAACAACTAAAATGCTATCTTTCCACCGCCACGTAGATGTCATGATGTATAACCGATTCAACTAACACGATACTCGCTAGGCTTCACTACACTTGGTAACGTTACACGGCATTCGCCAGGTGTCACCACACGCGGTGCTGTTCATCATGTCTGACTGTGGAAGAGACGAGGGATGGGGTGTCACAGTGGGTCTGAAAAGGAAAGGACAAACGCACACCACTTTACTATTGATGGCCTGCTTGTAGCTTTCTTTCTTTCTCTCTGCCTGTCCGTCTGCCTGCCTGTCTCTCTCTTTCTGTCTGTGTGTGTCTGTCTGCCTGTCACCATACGCGATGCCGTCTGTCTGTCTGCCTTATCACTCAGTGTTTAATCTAGACGTCTCTGGAAAGTTCCCCCAGGATGAGATTTTAACCCCCAGAAGAAAGGATTAAAGAGATGTAATTTTGTACAGAAAGTGTGACATTTAGGGGTAAACCCCGTGACTACCCCCTGTGACTACCCCCGTCGTGAACTTTCAAATATGTTGGATACCCCAGAGATCGTAAATTCCCCCGACGGCAAGGGGAGTAGATTAAACACTGCTTCTCACTCACGCTCTGGTCTTCTTTAACTGTATGTCTAGAGAGACTATAATTAGTATTAGCGGATGCTCTGGCAGCCGCGCTCGCGTTTAATAGCATATATCCTTGTATAACACAACATAACATAAGATAGCATAGCACATCATAGCATATCATAGCATTATCAGAATAGCATAGTATGACATAGTATAGCATGTCATAGTGTAGCATAACTTAGCATAACATAACTCTCTCTCTCTCTCTCTCTCTCTCTCTCTCTCTCTCTCTCTCTCTCTCTCTCTCTCTCTCTCTCTCTCTCTCTCTCTCTCTCTCTCTCTCTCTCTCTCTCTCTTTGCCGTCCTCGATACGAGGGTTGGTCTGTATTTCCATTCTTCTCCATCCTCTCCTGTCTTCGGTTTCTCGCAGCAACCTTTCCGTTGATAATTCCAACCATTCGCCCACATTGTCCATCCACCTCTTCCTTGGTTTCCCTCTTGCTCTTGCTCCCGGTACCGTTCCTTGCATAATTTCTTTCTCTAGACATTCACCTTGTTTCCTCATTATGTGCCCAAAGTAAGACATCTTTCTTCTTTTGATTGATTCCAGTAAATTCCTTTCCACTCCCGCCGTCTCTAACACCCATTCATTTGTTTTTTCTCTATCCATGATATACCCAGTATTTTTCGTATGCGTTTAATTTCAAATGCCTTTATTCTCTCCTCATCCCTCTTTTTGATTGTCCAGCTCTCGCAGCCATGCATACATCGTCACTGGCCATATAAGTGTCCTCATTAATTTAATCTTTGTGTTAATTTTTATGTTATGGCTTTTCCACAGTTTCATCAACATAGCATAGCATAACATAAAATAACATGTCATATCATATCGTAGCATAACATAGCAAAACATAGCATAGCAAAACATAGCACGGCAGAGCACGGTATACGGCATTGCATATCATTGCATAGCGTGGCACAGCATAGCATAACACAGCATAAAATTACAACGAATAAGCCAGTTCAGCATTAGCAATGCGCATGCGCAGCCCTTTCAGTTTAACTTCCGGGGTGAAGATCACCGTTCACAAACAAACAGAATGCTGCCGTTAGCGACGTTGTTATGATCTAGTTTTGACGCAAATATTTGATATTATTCGTTACTAGTTTATAGAAAAAAATTCTATATATATTATAGAGTTTATTATTATTTAACCAGTATCTCATGCGCAATTAAGTGCATGTGTGCTGTTGTTAATTGCGGGAGAGGAGATATCAGCTGTGCCGCTGGAGAAAGACAACCTGCGAAGTCCAGAGTTGCAGAAACAACCGACAATTATATGTTGATATATCGCAAATGCAACAGTCACGAGTTCGTGTTTAACTCAATGAAGTTGTCTTGTGGCCTCTTTCTGTCATAAAGTTCTTCAAATCATCTACTTTCCATCGAATAAAGTAATCCCTTTTAAACCTATCCGCCATGCTTGAAGCTTGTTTGTGAACGGTGACCTTGACCTTTCCCGTCATGCCTTGCGGGGAAAAGTAATGCTGAACTGGCTTATAGCCAGTTTGTGTTACTGTTGGCTCTCGTGCCCTCAATGACCCATGAGGCCACTTATCCCGGCAACAGGTGCTACGGTTGGGCGGGATTTATGTTAGCAGGCTAATGTTGATGGGTGCACGTGGTCCAACAGAAGAGGTGTGCGATGGGCATACTTGTATGTATGTATGTATGTATATGGCCATTTATATAGCGCCTTACAAGAAACTCACGAAGGCGCTAAACGTGACTACCCAATACTTCTGGGAGAAGTGGTAGGTTTGGCGCTATCGGCGGGCAGACAGACAGCAGAGCCAGTGGCTTTTCTCTCTCTCGATGAACTGAGATACTTTAGCCATATTGCTAGTCAGTGGCGTAACCAGGTCTCCCATAAAATTACGCAGTTTTGAAGAACTCCGAGGGAAGGGGTCTGGGGAGGGGGCTGTGCCCTCTCCCCAGGGTAAGAAAAATTTTCATTTAGGGGTTTGTAATGGTGCATTTTGGAGACCAACTTTTGATTCAAAGTAATAACATTTTACATAAGTTCTTTGGAAAATTATAATTATAATTTCATAATTTGATTTTTAAAATGGGTTCAGCTGCAAAGTCCCAGCAACCAACGTAGACTAGAAACAAACAGACTCATCAAAGCAATTAACTAAAGCATAACAAAATAAATTTATTTGTTGGTTTGTAATGGTCCATTTTGGAGACAATCTTTTTGGTTAAAAGTAATAACATTTTACATCAGCTCTTTGGCAAATTATGATTCATTCATTCATTACAGAGATTTACATAGCGCCCCTTCAAGATTATCTACTTAGGAGCGCACCCGACCCAACTCCGAAGTCCGAACAGTCTTGAAGTTAGAATAGAACGTGATCTGAAGGGCTCTCGGCATTAGGCGTAGTGCCAAAGGAAGCCCATTCCAGATTGCAGGCCAGCAACAGAAAAAGCACGGCGTTGCAGAATAGAAGTCCGCGACCGGGAGACAAGAACCTCAGCCTGCCTAGAAGAGCGAGGAGAACCACGGTGCTGGATGCTGAGGGTGGTGCTCCTGTAGATAGACAGAGACCACATCAGCGCCAGACCAAGGAAGAAATCCGGTAAGCGATCCACTGTGGGAAAGGAAGCCAATGCAAGACATCCCGCATATAGTCAGTAACATGGCGGAATCTTGGGATGCAACCAATATAGCGTGCGGCCGAGCGTAAGACCCGAACCAAGCACCCAACCCGAGTCGCCGGAAAACCCACGCAGAGGGCGCTGCAATAATCACGACGGGAAACAACAAAGAAGTGGATAAGCATTAAGGCAGCATTAAAGGTTAAGGAACGGAAGACCTCTCTAAGCTGACGCAGCTGGTATACACAATCGCGGCATAGCAGGCTGATATGCCGCGTGAACGTTAGTTCTTGGTCTAATGTGACACCAAGGTCCCGGACAAAGGATGAGAAAGCAATGGCGTACGGAGCTGAAATGCCGCCCGGGGCGACGACCCAAAATGCTGCCCTTGGCCACTTAATTTTGGATATGTTATTTTCTCTAAGAGATTGTAGTTTTCATGACGATCGTCGATCTCATTACATACACGCCTATAATTTTATTTTATAAAGTAAAAGTTGATAGCCTGCCTGGATTTATCAATTAATTAATTTCTTTGTCACTGTGAGAAAGTAATCTGCGGGAACTCCTGGGCAAGGGCCTCCAAATCAATTTTGGCGAGCTGCTGGCGCGTGCCAAGCCAAATGAACTGGGTCTTAGATGAGTTTAGCCGCAGGCGATTGGAGGACATCCAGGCCTCGAGAGCCTCCATTGCCCGGTTCATGGCCCGGGCTTCGGTAATGGCTGCTGAGACAGGACAGTGCAAAAACGCCTGCAGGTCACCCGCATAAGATTGGTTCAGCACAGAGCAAGGCTCAGCAAGAGGCCAAGAGAGGACCAGTATCAGCACTATAAATAATATAATTAGAGAAGAGGGCCCAGCACAGATTCCTGGGGCAGGCCAAACGGGACAGGAACACATGGAGTCCTAGTAGACACGTAGACCGCAGAGAAAGAACGGTGATGGAGGTAGGAAACAATCCAGTCAAGAAAGTTACCAGAAAGGCCAAACGAGGTACATGTAGATAGGCGCCTAAGAATGATATCGTGATCGACGGTGTCAAACGCCGTGCTGACAGCAAATAATGCTAAGAGGATGACCTGTGACCTATCAATAGCCCCATAGATATCAGAGAGGAGGCGAACTAACAGTGTCTCCGTGGAGTGGCCCTTACGAAAACCAGATTGAAAAGTCGTCCTTATCAAGATACCTTAACATTATACAGAAACCAACTTCATAAAGCTGCTGCTTTACGAGTGTCGCAATAGTTTCGCCAGTGGTGTCAAGCGTTGGGAAAACTTGGGATGACAGTACTGTTAGGCCCTATAAATTGTTCTTTTGCCACATGCTGAGAACCGGGTTGTTCACGCTATCAACATAATAATCGTATAAGCTGCCCGATATCTGTTCTGTGCTCGCATCAAACAATAAAGTGTACAACCTAGCCGCACGACATTCTGCCACAATAATGTCTCGAACTCACAGGCCACACAGGTGGATCAGCTGATTTTGGAATCAACGGACTTATGTACTGGGTTTTGCGTGGACCAGATGACATTGGCCTACGATGATTTAATCTATAGTGTCGGTCTGTGATCGAAATTTCAGAAGTGCCACGAAATTTGCAGAGTCTTCACTATGTCGGCGAAGGGAAATGTTTTACTGACTGTACAGTAATAACGTCTGCACATTAGAAATTCAACGAATAATAGTAATCTAGAATATCAATAAGTAATCTAAACGGTTAAAAAAGTTTGAGAGCTGCTAAAATCTTTACGCAGTTGCGTAATTGCGTAATGCTAGTTACGCGCCTGTTGCTAGTAGTAGCAATAGTAGCAGAAGCAGTAGTAGTAGTAGCAGCAGCAGCAGCAGCAGTAGCTATAGTAGATAGTGGTGGTAGTAGTAGGCTAGTAGCACTAGTAGCAATAGCAGCAGCAGCAGTAGTAGAAGTAGTTGTAGTAGCAGTAGCACAAGCGGCAGCAGCAGTAGCTTTATAAGCGGCTGTACTCAGTAGCAATACCAGTAGCAGTAGTAGTATACAAAAATATGCAGGCAATTAAGTTGATATCAGCAAGTTCAAAGGAAGAACCGAAAGGGAGACATATATTTAATAGTTATAGACCCGCTATATGCAGAGTCGCCAAATAACAATATAATAATAATAATTATTTCACAGGTGGTGGCATCAATGTTTACTTTCACAAATACACGATATTACGTTTTTAAAGTGTAGAGGCCTATATATGGTCTACATGTATGTAGCGTGCAGAGTATAAATACTTGCGTATAGTGGACAACGTACGAAGATTATAGCAATGCTTTGTGCATTAGAACCGGGGCGTTAGAAGTTATCAACCACAGTTACATCCTAGGGTATCCAATGCTATCCATCCTTGGGGCATACGTGGATACACCAGGAAGGGTATCCAGGACAGACAGAGGATGTCACAGGAAGGTTATAAAAATATAGACCTAGATTTCTGCAATTCCACTGATCGTACTTTGTCAGTGCCAGTCCCAAGCCTGGATAAAGGAGGAGGGCGACGCTAATGATCTTTGTAAGCACACAGTGTCGTTAAACTGAAACTACTACTACAACCAGTACAACGTGAGAAGCAATTTACAAGCCAAAAAATTGCTGAATAAGCCTCCGAAAACAGATTGTATTATATCCTAGCAGAACCTCGATCGTAGCAACATGATCTACGTGTAATAGTTTCTGGGTGTAGTAATTTCTTCATCTACAATACATCAACTTCAACACCGGGCTGAATCCATTATTTGGTTATCCATTATTACAAAAATCCATTATCTCTAAAAAAAACGTATTCCTGTGATCAAATGCACGGCCGGCCTTATCCCAAATGGCGATCCAGGCAAAGCATAGATCTACTGCAGTTGGCGCCCTCTGAAGGCTCTGATCTCCACTCCAGGGTCCACCCACGTCACAACCCAATGAAGAATGGGTCAGAAACCAACCAGAACATTACGCTCAACTGAGTTATTTATTATTATTATGAGTTTTCATTAGTACAGTCAACCATGGATAATTCGAATTTTTTGTGAATGATAAACAGTAAAATCACCGAAAAATTCAAATACCGAAAAAAAGAAAAATTTATTTATCACAAAGAATTATTTGATTATTTGCTGAAACAATCAGAAATCTGTTTTTGCAATTTTTCTGCTTCAGGTTTCAGTTACCAAAACTGATAGGAGTCTGTTTTTCTGTGAAAAAATCATTGTAATTGAAAAATGGCTAAAAAGTGAAAAACATAAAACTGTTAAAACACTTAGGCGTAGGCTACTTGCACCCATAGATTTTGGCGTCCCATTCGTACACATATATTATACATAGAAGAAGAAGAGCAGTCCCTTAAGTTAACCTGCGAGGCAGCCAAATCTACACGAAGAGTTAGCGACTTCATTTTCTCAGCCTCGGCATTTAAGACTGGTGGCCAGTCCTCTCTTTCGCGGTCTCATCCTCCCACCGACAGTGTACAGTCAGTGTACTCATTACAGCTGAGTTGGCTAGGGAGCGCCACAGGTGGAGTAGAAATCTCGACCGAAATTTCTTCCCAGGCGGGGATTTGAACCCCCAACCTCTCCGATTGACAGCTCAGCACTCTAACCATTACACCATTGAGTACCCAAAAGCTTTATATACATATGCAGATGGACGGATGGATGAAGGGCAAACAGACAGACGGGCAGACAATAGGCTATTGTCTGAAATGGTCTCAAATGTCGTCTGTGGAAAAATAGAATCATGATTGATATTAAGCGCTGGTACTTATTAGGTGCCCACGATTAAAGACGACTTCAAAGGCTAAGGTGTTGTTTTAGGAGCTTCTGAAGCATAAGTTCGCTTGCTTTAGTGCTAATCGATCTTTTGGATCACGAGTGAAGAAGATAGTGAGTGAGAGAGAGGAGAGTGAGTGAGACAATAGACATACAGAGACGGAGACAGATACAGATAGTAAGTGATATTTAGATAGAGAGAGAGAGAGAGCACAGACGGACAGGCAGAGACAGAAGACCGAGACTGAGCGAGAGATGTATATGTCTGTCTCCATCTTGTCTCCATCTGTCTCTTCTCTTCTCTCTCTCACTCTTTCTCTTTCTCGTCAACTGCTTCGTTTCTCCTCTCTTTCTAAGTCCTAAGCCCCTGTCATCATCATCCATTGCATTCTCATCTCCATAGACATAGGTCTGTGAGACCATTCAATCACCGTCTGCCCATCACATCCGTCAGCACCTTGCACGAGTGCTCAATGGTCAATGAGCCAGACTTCAACTAGCGCTGTCTAGTCGGAGGGCGAATATCCGTCGGAAAAATTTCGGTCTACTCCGCAGCCATTTCGGCAATGCACTGTTTTACTCGTGAAGGCGACATCTTCTTCAGTTCTGATTGTTTCTTGACAGTAGACTGTCAGCAACAAGACGGTGGGGACAATATGGTGCCTTTCGCCTAATCAGCTACTGCGCTTTTGCTGGGCGAAGTAGCCTGGCGATTGTTCGCAGCTCGACAACGAAAAAATTTAAAAGCTGGGTACAACAAAGCTATCCAAGCTGGTAGCTTTACCAACCATTTGAAATGGGTGATTTACCTGTTATCGTTAAAAACAAATTATCCGCTATGATTGTTCTGCTGTGACAAACTCTGTTTCGAATCCAGCCGCTGTCTGAATCCCAGACGTTGTTTCGAATCATGAACCCTGAATCGAACTCCACTGCTGCTGGATCGCCATATGGCGCCTCACTCATTTCCTAGAATAATGGTTACCTGAATGACAAATACTCGGCAGTATCTCTACAAATGATACTACGCGACGTCTGCTAACTGTTTAAGATATCGTGTTGACACAGTACTGCCGAACGGTACGCGGCTTGCTTCAAACACAGTTATGTCAAACATACAATTGTAGTAGTTATCAGTAACGACACTGTCGATCGGTAACTTCTAAAACACAGATCGATGAGTGACACATAACCTTCCATCTGCACTATGCTGCCCTCCTGTCACTGTCATCCACAGTATGCTGGGCTCGGATGACGATAGGGTAACAGCGTGTTGATAACGTATCGTCAGCCATTGCTCGGCCTGCTGCAGCTGTTCTGCGCTTGAACCGCTGAAACACACACCCCAAGCGTAATATCAGCGACTGTGGTAAGCATTGAATACCACCACTGTGGTATATGTTGACTGGCGGGTCTGCAACTGTGCTCATTATGTCTGCGGTTCGCGGGCTGACGGTATCCTGCGCTGGCGCCTATCTGCCGCGGGCGGCCGCTGCTGCCTTTGCCGCTGCGGCTGCTGCTGCTGCTGCTGACCGCAGTGCTGCGTTCGCTCTGCTACTGCCTTTGCTGCCTGCTACTACTGCGTGGCTGCCTGCCAGGCGCGGCAACGTGCCACAGGTATCTGTGCTGCGCTCTTCAGCAGCTCGCTGAATTACCTTATTCTGTTGAGGCTAATCCTCTACAGCGCATCGCGCTGCGCGGCATGAACTCTGCCGCTGAAATTTCGATCTGGGTATGAATAGGCTCAATGAAGTGTTATTGCAATCGCGATTCAAATCTTGGCTTTGATTCCCTGGTATATTAAATTGTTATGAGAATAGATAACGTGGGTAATACGCTTTGACGTAGTCTGACCTGCTATCGATATGTTGACTAATTCGATTCTCAGCATGTGTAAGACTGGCAATAAATCGACGGACTCCCAACGCTGTTGCCTCGTAAGCAACTGCTTCTTGATAAGGACAGGCTCAATCTGGTTTTCGTGGAGATATCTGTGAGATGATGTGGTCATGCGATATCGACAGGCGCCCGAACTGTGCAGGCTGGTTTCTACCTCCATCTGGGTTCTGCATTCTGCCTAGGTTCCCATGACGTTCTGGCTGAAGGTAGCACAGGCCTCTGTTATAATGCGTCTCAACTGCTGAGCTTTTAACTGAATATGCGAACATTTACTGCTGTCTCAGCCGACCCGAATGGCAGGCAATGAGCGGATGTCTCAACCGGCTAAACTCATCTAAACCCAGTTCGTGGCACTGCAGCTGCTCTTAATATTATTATTCATTCTCACAATAATTGATAGAGCCCAGACGACTATCCACTTTAAATAAGGCGATAAATCTCTTCCTCGCGAAAGTGACGCTGACACGGTCGTCATACGCTCCGTACGCACGTCATGGTACGATGCCAGAGGCAGCGTTTGCCGTTGTGTAATACCATCGCCCGTTGTCGCGCTTCTTCCCGGCGCCCTCTGCGGCCACGCAATTGCGTCTGGATGTCTTCGTGCTTCGCTCCCCCACGGTGGATCTGCCAGTTTCGGTCTGGCATTCATCTATCTACGGGAGCATCAACACCATGGTTCTTCTAGGCAGGCTGGGATGGCGATCGCAGACTCTGCAACGCCGTGCTGTTGGCGGCTGTCAGATGAACGCCATGCGACATGCTCAAGACCGGTCGAACAGTACGCTCTAAGTAATTGAAGAACTTTCTGTGAATCATGTGCCAGGCTGATGTAAAATGTTGACCAAAAGACGATGGATTACAAACTTTCCAACTCATTGTACTGGGCTCTTGTGCTGATCGTTATGAAGTAATCCCAAATCAGAATATGGTATATTGCCAAGTGTAATAAAATGTTGTGCTGATCAGGATTCCAATACACCGTAAATAACACCCTGAGGAGAGGGCTACTCCCAGACCCCACCTCAGGTTTCTTCAAGGCTGCGTGAATTTTCATGGGAGAACATTTTGCTGACTAATGATAATATCTCAGTTAGAAGCCACTGATCACTATCACCCCAAGTAGTGGGCTGATCGCCCCGCGCCTTGGACTCTTCTCAGGCATATGCTCCATGCACAAGCCAGCCCATCGCCTCTTCTGGACCACGACCATATCAACCTGCTCTGTTGCCGAGACCTCATGGGTCGTGGGCACGAAACAGCAAGCGGCATAAACCAGTTCGCTTTCACACAGTATGAAGATCGCCTGTTAAAGTTACTGTCGTGAAGCCAAACGATTTGAAAAACATGACGTGGCTCATTGAAGTGCTGAACTCGTGACTGATATATCAACATATAATTATCGGTGACTCTGGCGACTTTGTCTTCCGGCGGCGCGTCTACTCCGCAGTAACGGCAGCTGCAATACGCGCAATTACGCATGGCTGGTTAAGCATATGAAATTTTTTCTGCCAGTAACATCAATATTTGCGTCAACAGATCGCTGTGTTGCTGTTGTTGTGTTCATTGCGGAAACGAGGCTGCGGTATGCGTGCTGTGCCGCGTATTTATGCCGCCCTGCGATATGATATGACATGTTGATACATGTTGTAACATGTATGTTGATAGCTTTATGGCAAAATTAACAAATTAAGTAATGAGGAGACTATATGGCAGTGATTGATCAGCTCTGCGGCGCTAATTTAATCAGAAGAAGATAAAACGACGCATACAATACTGAACAGTTGAAGCAAATAGTGGTGGGCCCGGCAGTGAGCACTGAGACTCAGAAAACACTTTGGGCATGAAGGCTAGGTGAATATTCTGAAGAAAGAAGAATTATGCAACAGGTAAACAGAGAAACCAGGAAGAAGATGGTTAAGCAGAGGAAGGATGTCTCGCTCGGCGGAAGAGAAGGAAGGAAGGAGGAGGAGAGGAGGAGGAAGAAATGCTGTATGTTATGCTGAGGATATGCGCGGACATGCTTTTATGCTGTTCTGACAATGCTATGATATGATGTCTTTATGCTTATGTTGAGATATATGGCAGCTCATATACAGTATGTCTCTGGCTAACTCCCAGTTAAAGACCCAGGCAGTAACGGAAGTCTCACTTGCTGAGGGTAATGCTGTTTGTGTGAAACACATCTCTGGGGCTTCCTGTTCCCAGGCTGTCTAGGTCGCTGCTGAGTGTTTCAATTGAACAGACTTGGCTGTTGTTACACAGACAGAAGGAAATGGCTGAGCTGAACGAGCAGAGAGAAGAAAGCTAGCTGTGCCACGCAGGCTCACTGTGACACCCTTCCGTACCAGCCCTAATATTTTTCATTACTCCACTTGCAAACGCACAATGGGACAGACAGCGTAAAACAATTATCATAGTATACAACGAAGTAATAATTATCAATTAAAGATGTAAATTAAAAGTTGAGTAAAATGACTGAAAAAATATTATAAATAAGTCATCTATACAGCATCTAAGTGATAAACCCCTTTCCGTTCAATAAAGCACGTACTTACTTACTTACTTACTTTCCAGTCAACTAATTTTAGCGCGTACCTCAAGATCATGAGAGCAAGGCCTAAACACCTTTAAAACGCTTTCTTCCGATGCTATATATATTAGTCAACCGCGATTTCTTTCGTGTCATCAATCATTTCGAATTGTCGCGAAGTTCACAAGTCTTTGATGTCATAAGACCAAAAACGAAACTGTGAAATAATAATGAATAATTAACCACTGGTAAACCCTTTGCCATTTCTATATTAGCTATTGGCTGCGTTTTGCCACAGGAACGGCGAGAACTGCTCAAAATATTACACATCTCTTTAAGCTTGATAGTCGTATACACGTTTGTAGCGCCTGAACCAAGATAGATAGATGGATGGATGGATGGATAGATGGATGGATGGATGGATGGATGGATGGATGGATGGATGGATGGATGGATGGAAGGATGGATGGATGGATGGATGGATGGATGGATGGAAGGATGGATGGATGGATGGATGGATGGATGGATGGATGGAAGGATGGATGGATGGATGGGTAGGTAGGTAGGTAGATAGATAGATAGATAGATAGATAGATAGATAGATAGATAGATAGACAGACAGACAGACAGACAGACAGACAGACAGACAGACAGACAGATAGATAGATAGATGAAAGATATAGATAGATAGACAGACAGACAGATAGCCAGACAGACAGATAGCCAGACAGACAGATAGCCAGACAGACAGATAGCCAGACAAACAGATAGACAGACAGACAGATAGATAGACAGACAGACAGATTGACAGACAGACAGATAGACAGACAGAAAGACATACAGATAGATAGACAGACAAACAGACAGATAGATCGACATACAGACAAACAGATATATGATCCATTGCATCCTATCCAATCCAGCGTGCATTTCATCCACCCGATCCCTTGTTATCCCCCTAATCCCTCCAAAATACTTCCCTCGCTTACTCCGTTAGTCGTTCAACTGACTGATGCACAAATGCACTGCATTCAACCGTATCATTAAGATTGTACTCACAGGACGAATCCGCGGATACAGAGGTCCGACTACTGACAGCTAGACCATTTCAGTGACTGCTCGCTCAAATAACCAGGATCTGGACCAGAGTTTTATTATGCAGTGCAATGCAATACAGTATTACTGTATTTTTCAAACGTTCAGAAGTGCACACACGAATAGTGTTTTCGTTAACGAAAACTAAAAAGGAAACCTTCGTTATCGAAAACTCAGGGTTATTGTTAACTGAAACTTAAACGAAAACTAATGGAAAACGATAACGAAATAAAAACTGAAATTAAATTCGAGGCAAAACTAAAACAACGGCCATAAGAAAGAACACCGACAGCGCTGAGCAATTGTGAGTGAAAGACTTGCTCGGGTATGAACTATGTTGAGCAAGTCCTTACTCACAGTTGCTCAGCTACACTTGTTGTGCACAATGATCCTGAGTGGCCGAGTGGGTTGGTGCCCGCTCGCCGCGCCGGCGCCCCGGGTTCGCTTCCCGGTCGGGTCGGATTATCAGAGATTAATTTCTCGGATCTTTACTGCGGGTGGCTCGGTCGCATTATAAACGTGGAGTACAATACAACACACAATACAACACATCACAATACAACTGGGGCGCGGTGGTGTAGGGGTATGTTCGGTGCCTTGCAGCTGGAGGGTTGCGGGTTCGGATCCACCTCAAAGTCGCCGCGTAGGGACCCTGGGCAAGTCCTTCACTCGCAATTGCTCATGCGCTTCGGC
>JACEVL010000935.1:412500-422500 GCA_020284085.1 Aporrectodea caliginosa
CGCTCAAGCGAGGGACTTATCTGGAGATCGACGAGGTTTAGGACCGACGACTGATGTATAGAGAGCGAAGACAGTGTATCTGTTGCGCGCGTGACCGACGAGATCTTCTCGTTATCTGGGCGAGAGTTTAAAGAGAGTTTGGAATCAGCTGTTGAACAGATTCCTCAGACGTGATGTTCACTTTGAAGTAGTAGTAGTGCATGGTTTCTGTTTAACGACACTGTGTGATAACAAAGATCATTAGCGTCGCCGTCCTCCTTCGTCAAGGCTTGGGACTGGCACTGCTGGAGTACGAGTAGTTGCGGAGTTTCACTTTGAAGACAGCGAGGACATATACTTGAGATAGTATGCCGATTGTCGGAAAGGTGCGTAACACTTGAGTAGTTAGACGCTTGAAGGTAGCAATGATTGTAGTGTTAGGAGTGTTTAACGAGTTGGTATAATCGAGTTGTTCGATGTAGCAATTAGTATCGATTTGTTCTACATAATTATGCTTTGAATCCGCCCAAGATTGTCAAGTCTTCAAGCGGCATACAACAATTTCAGAACTTCGGGTAGCACACGTGTGCTGGAAACGATCAAGGTGAGTCATCAAGTTGTTCAATATAGGCCTCAAGTTTGTCCATGACTCTACGTCTTCAACCGGTACTCCGGTAGACACTAGTTATATAAGAGCATGGGAAAACACACCTGTGATTGAAACGATGATTGACGCAAAAGCTGAATAAAGAGGCTCGTATTTCCTTGACATTTTTCTTGAAGCCAAACAGACAACGAGCCGTAGAAGATTCCTTAAAAGGTCGCAAACGATTCCTGCAATTCGTGGAACCATTCAACGCGACGGTGGAACATCGGTTGGAAGTCTTCCTGGATGTTGGATGCTTCGCGAGCGTTAGTCATTTCGTCTGAACCTCCTTCGATCCAGTCCTATAAGACATGGTGCAACGATTCCAGTTGTTTAGTTTATCCTCCGAGTTTGTGTAAGAGACAGACGGAACAGTTTATGGGCGGAGAAAATAGCACACCTGTGATCGATGCATGGATAGCCCACGTAAGCAGGTGATGGATGTAGAGGCTGAGTTTGTGGATTAGGTTGCAATCGCTGAATCTAAATCTACGGAGACTTGTATGACAGTAAGTTGATATAATGTCATCGGCGATATATCCCTGTGTTGGACATACTGCAATAGTGATACACATAAACTCCAGTGCTGGAAAGCACAGACTCGTTCTTGTGAATATTTTCTCGGACTCTATCACCGTGGTCATTAAAGGGTTAATGTCTGCGCAGCTATAGCCAGAGGAAAGGTATCTATCTGAACCAGGAAGAAAGGCGCTGCACTTTGTAGAGGATTAGTTGCCTGCTTCATCATCTTCGTCATCAGTTCCTGACGCCAGCCATTTGGCGGTGATAGGTATGAATAAATCATCTCCATTGTCATCGGTCATTTTTCAAGTCCATTGCTCCACTTAGTGTTAGTCTAAGCGATGTTTGTCCTCATTTATAGTAGTTTCAGTTTAATGGCACTATTTGATAGCAAAGATCTTTAGCAGCTCCCTCCTCCTTTCTCCAGGCATTGGACTGGCACTGTCGGAAAAGGAGTAGTGGCGGAGTTTATGCTGTTTATCCAGCGTAGTCTTGGTCTGCCTTTGTTTCTTTTTCCTTTGAATCTTGCGCGTAGTGCACTGTGTCGGATTCTCTCAAATGACATTCTCTATTCGTGTCCAAAACATCTGAATTATTCAGCGAAGACTTCGATTTGTATCTATCAATCAATTTATCAATTTAGCTAGATTTGTCTGGTTAAGCGTTCGTAAACAGGGCCTGGTATTGTCTTCAATACCAGTTGTCTAGAGCTAAGAGATATGAAAGGTTCATATAATTATTAAGTAGGTACACGCAGAGCAAAGTTTGCATGGAGATAGTTCGCTATTGGTTCTACGACGCGTTTTTAGCCAGATTTTCGGCAAACTTTTCCGGAAGCTGGTAGGGAAGAGATGTCTGTGCAAATCGGTTGTCTGCAAAGAATAATTGATAGGGATATCGCGGTCGGAAGCTCGTTCGGACTTGAATCTTCACTGCACATCTCCGGACAACAGTCCTCTGACACCACACAGCGCTCGTGGATAAGATAGTGCCCTGCGCTTAACATTTAGAAAGTTAACGTTTGCAACTATACGACTACGACTACATTTCATTTACGATTGCGATCACGACTAAGATTACATTTACGATTACGATTACATTGACGATTACGATTACAATTTGCAATTACGATTACATCTACCATTACAATTACGATCACGATTACGATTACATTTACCGTTCGTATTTCCTTGACAGTACTCCTCAAGCCAAACAGACAACGAGCCGTGGATGATTCTTCAAAACTTCGAAAGCGACTCTTGCAATTCGTGGAACTCTTCAACGCGATGGCGGAACATCTTTTCGAAGTCGTCCGGGATGTTGGATGCTTCGCGAGCGTTAGTCGTTTCGTCTGAACCTCTTTCGATCCAGTCCTAGAAGCCATGGTACGCTGTAGGCACGTCAAGGACGGTACCCTGGGTGCCATGGGAATCTGCTGTTGCTGCGGGGACTGTCGCAGGGTCGGAGGCTGTCGAGAAAACGGGAGGGGTCGATGCGGATCGTGGGCCTCGTGTGGAGCCAGATGCACCAAAGCACTACTCGTCATCGTCAACTTCGTTTTCTTAGTAAGTGCATTTATTATAATAATAATAATAATGATGATGATGATGATAATAATGACGACGACGACGACGACGACGACGACGACAACATCAACAATAATAATAATAATAATAATAATAATAATAATAATAATAATAATAATAATAAAAATAATAATATTAATAATGCTATAATGATAATAATAATAATTACAATAATAATAATTACAATAATAATAATAATAATAATAATAATAATGGGTTAATAATAATCCTGATAATTATAGTAGTAGTGGTAGTGGTAGTGGCAGTGGCAGTGGCAGTGGCAGTGGCAGTGGCAGTGGCAGCAGTAGCAATAGCAGTAGCAGTAATAGTAGTAGTAGCAGCAGCAGCAGTAGCAGCAGTAGTAGTAGTAGTAATAAGAATAACTATAATAATAATAATCATAATAATGATATTGTTATTATTTTAATAATTACTCTTCCAGATGCCCTCTTTCTGTTTTCGGACC
Organism: Aporrectodea caliginosa; assembly: GCA_020284085.1. Taxonomy (NCBI): domain Eukaryota; kingdom Metazoa; phylum Annelida; class Clitellata; order Crassiclitellata; family Lumbricidae; genus Aporrectodea; species Aporrectodea caliginosa. The sequence continues at coordinate 415,700 of JACEVL010000935.1, forward strand.
TCGGCTAAATAATTATAATAACAATAATATTAATAAATAATAATAATGTTAGTTTCATCATTTACCGTTGCCGGAATTTACCTCCGTTGCAGTCCACATATCACACAACCGCATACATACAATCATGTACGTCTGAATTTCCTATAAGTCTCGAGGTCCGTGGGGTAGGCGTCGATGAACCCGTGAAGTGTTTAGATTCGTTGGTCTCTTGGGTAGCAACGGATTCCCAGAGCATAGACAAACGAAGCCTACGATGATCGCATGATTGCTATTCGATATTCCTGGCTGTGTATAATACTGTGCACAGGCCTAAACATGGTCTGTATACGAGCTTATGTACAGGCTGTACACTACAGACGTATTCGGTATGGGTGTACTACAGTCTACAGGCTGCTGGTCAGACGCACTCACTGGCTTATCCTTCTGGTCAACCTTGTCTAACAATGCATTTATAAAGGGCCACTTAAGAGTCTCTCAGATGCGCTCAACACGTAATGTAATGTAACATAATGCTATGCAATGTAATATAATGTAACCAAATGTAATATAATGTAATGTAATGTTATGCAATGAAATATAATGTAATAAAATGTATTATAATGCAATCTAATATAATCTAATCTGAACATTTGTAAAGCGCTTCTCACAGCAGAGCTATTCAGCGTGACAGGCCCGTGAAAAGAGAAAGGTCTTTAAGCATGCAGCGAAGAGATGCAGGTGGAAGGCAATATAATCTAATGTAATCTACTGTTATATTAATATAATGTGATGTGGATGTAATGTCATCCAATGGATCTACCCTGAAAATACTCTAATCCAAATCTAATCTAACCAAATCAGTCTAATGCAGTACTGTATATCCTATCCAATCCAATGTAATATCATCTAAGCCAGTCCTAATCTAATGGAATCTAATCTAATCTCTTCTAGGGAGAAGTGCGAAATCCAATCTAATCTAATCTAATCTAATCTAAGATAATCTAATCGAATCTTATATAATCCAAAGAAACTTCTTTCGCATCGTTATCCTAAAGCAAAGGTCGTTGGCCAATCCAAGCAAAATTGTAATTCAATTCCGCACAGCCTGGTTTTGTAACTGACGTTTAGGCCACGTTCGATGAAAAACCGCTTGATATATACAGGAAAAAACGTCAACAAAATCATATCAACAAACTACGTGCAATATCCTGATGATGATGATGATGATGATGATGATGATGATGATGATGATGATGATGATGATGATGATGATGATGATGATGATGATGATGATGATGATGATGATGATGATGATGATGGTGATGGTGATGATGGTGGTGATGGTGGTGATGATGATGATGATGATGATGATGATGATGATGATCCAGGGATGATGATGATGATGATGAGAGGATGATGATGATGATTAATGTAATATAATCTAATGTAATATGACCTGTTCTGAATCTACTCTAATAGGTTTATAACAGATTCAAACTGCCAGTCCTCTTGAACTGCCTGCACGCTGTCTGTGTGTCTATTTTAACTCCGGTCAAACAATTGCACCAGCAACTGCCCACCATTCTGTAAATGTCTAAATACATCAATATACCTTGCTGTCATCAAAGTAAAATACCTCTCGTTCTCTGCCAATCTCCAACATCATTGTCATCATCATCATCATCGTCGTCGTCGTCGTCGTCGGTCATCATCAACATTATCATCATCATAATAATAATAATAATCGATTATCATCATCATCATCATCATCATCATCATCATCATCATCATCATCATCAACAACAACAACAACAACAACTTTATCATCATAATCATCACCATCATAATCATTATCATCATCAACATTATCATCATCATCGTCATCATAATCACCACCACCATCACCATCCATATCATCATTATTATCATTATTATCATCATCATCATCATCATCATCATCATCATCATCATCATCATCACCACCACCACCACCATCACCATCCATATCATAATTATGATTATAATCATTATTGTCATCATCATCATCGTCACCATAGCCATAGCCATCATCATCACCATGATCATCATCATCGTCATCATCGTCGTCGTTATCATCATCATTTGTATCATCATTAATAACATTTCATAGACAGCTAATCGGTCATTTGCTCACGTAAGAGGATGTCACATAACAGCCGAACGTCAGGGGACTCTTAAGAATCGTCTGACCGCACCCCACCCCATTCCCAGCCATTCTTCTATTTGATGGTCTCTGATTGTCTTTTGTTCCGCCGGGCCGTCTCCGCCAGTGGCAGCCTCCCGCAGGATCGGTTGCTCCGTTCAATGCAACGTCTATTGACAAAAGATGGCATCCGTTGATAAAACGGTATCAAATGCCTGACGAATGTCACAGTGCGATGGCACCAAGAGCCCCGAATCAAGCCGGCGATCAATCGCATTGCTCCGGTCTATCTGTCTATCTGTCTGTGTGTATTTGTCCATCTGTCTACATGTCAGTCTGTGTCCGTCTGCGCGTCTGTTTGTCCCTGTCTCTGTTTATTTCTGTCTCTCTCTGTGTGTCTCTGTCTCTGTCTCTCTGTCTCTGTCTCTCTCTGTCTCTGTCTCTGTCTGTCTCTGCTCTCTCTCTGTCTCTCTCTGTCTCTGTCTCTGTCTCTCTCTGTCTCTGTCTCTGTCTGTCTGTCTCTGTCTCTGTCTCTGTCTCTGTCTCTGTCTCTGTCTCTGTCTCTGTCTCTGTCTCTGTCTCTGTCTCTCTCTGTCTCTGTGTGTCTCTCTCTCTCTCTCTCTCGCTCTGTGCCTGGCTGTCTCTCGTCTCTCTTGCTCGTATGTCAAATACCACACCAAAGTGGAGTTTGATGGGGAAGGAAGCAAGCGATTCGTGCCAATCGGGCGAGTTAATAGGCTCGTCACGACATCTCAATAAACCCGAAGAGAGCAAATAACTAAATGGTTCTGAGTAAGATGATACGAGGAACGTGGTTCTTCTGTTACGAGCGCCTTTTGTCGCTGGATTCCTTTGCATCTTCTTATGTAACGTTATGTAAATCTACGAAATTTCTCTGCGCCCCACAAAAACCGCCTTAGGTCGACCAGTATATCACCGATTCTCTACTAATTAAGTAATATTGATAGTTTGATGGTAATTTAGATAGATGAATGTAATGTTGATTCGCCGGCGCACGACAGACTGACCGACCTTTTCCTTGCAAGCTGTGCCAAGTAATTGAACCGTCTTGAGGTCGATGGCTCCTTTCATTCCTTAAGTAAAGAGACAGAGGCAGCCTGTGGAGGACACGCAGTTTGAAAGAGATCAGTGTTAAGTTGATGTAAGCTGGCGATGTCAGCTGGGCCTTGCACCAACTTATCTGTGGGACCTGTGTCATCCCGTATCGGGCGTCAGGGTTGTCGCTCCCTACGCTCCTCTGGGAGGGGGTGCTCACAGTCCCGTTTGCCCGCACAGCTACCATGCGAAATCGTGCTTTCTCAGTGGTGGACCCGACTGTCTGGAATCGGCTGCCCTTGGAATATTATTGCGCCTGCTTCCCAGAACGCTCTCTGGCACGTTCTATACTAACCTGAAAGCTGTTCTTTTTGGCCGTGCTGGAGTTGGAAGCACCTCTGAGTAGTTCTCTTGAATGAATGAATGAATGAATGAATGAATGAATGAATGAATGAATGAATGAATGAATGAATGAATGAATGAATGAATGAATGAACGAACGAACGAACGAACGAATGAATGAATGAATGAATGAATGAATGAATGAATGAATGAATGAATGAATGAATGAATGAATGAAATGAACAACTGAGCAGAACGGAGAGACAAAGGGAGAAAGTTCCAACAACTAGATCCAGCAAATTAAAAAGTTCGTTCACCAAGAACAGCTCCTGTTTCAGGTATGGCCAGAGAAAGGTGATCAGGTAATTGACAGAGAGAGAAAGAGAGACAGACAGACAGAGACAGAGAGACAGGCAGAGACAGAGAGACAGAGAGACGGAGAGAGAGAAAGACAGAGAAAGACAGAGACAGACAGAGACAGACATACGGAGACAAAGAGACAGACAAACAGAGATACAGAGAGACAGAGAGACGGAGAGAGACAGAGAAAAGTAATCAGACAACCTTCAAAGAGAAAGAGAGACAGAGACAGAGACCGAGACTGAGCGAGAGATGAAAGATAGAAAGCAGTGGGTTAGAGCTTGAAATGCATGGTGTGTGGGTGTAGAGAGTGAGAAAGAAGTAGGAAAGAAATATACAAAGTAGCAAAGAAAGGTAGAGAGGCAAGAAGGGAGATACTATTTTCTATTGTTTTGCTATTGCCATTGTTCAACGGGTCTTTTGAGGTTCGTCGGTATAGCAAATCGCAGGATGGAGTAAATGCCTGTGTCGCAGCCGATGCTGGGAAAATATCAGCGCAGTCAAATGTTCGATTTGGTGTCCAAAGATTTCTATGGACATCCAGGAAGAAACGATAACTGAAGCTAAACAACGATTTCGTTTCTCTGAGACTTTGTCCATTTAAAGAATCCCGTTCTGGACTTCACAGACAGACAGACATTAGTATGATATAATTATATATATACTTAGATACACATATATACATACATACATACATGTACACATACATACATATATACACATTAGTACATCAATGCATTAATACACACATGCATACATACATTTGCACATACCGGCTTATTCGAACATGCCTTACAGGGCAGGTATATTCGTTCGTTCCTTCGTCAATCCAAACACACTTTCCTTTATCCATCCATTCATCCATTCATTCATCAATCCCACCATTAATCCATCGATCCATCGATTCATCGAGCCATCCATCTATCCATCCATCAATCAATCTATAAATCCATCCATCCATCCATCCATCCATCCATCCATCTATCCATCCACCCATCCATCTGTCCATCCACCCATCCATTGATCCATCCATCAACCCACCCACCCACCCATCCATCCGTCCATCCATCCATCCATCCATCCATCCATCCATCCATCCATCCATCCATCCATCCATCCATCCATCCATCTATCCATCCACCCATCCATCTGTCCATCCACACATCCATTGATCCATTCATCAACCCACCCACCCACCCATCCATCCGTCCATCCATCCATCCATCCATCCATCCATCCATCCATCCATCCATCCATCCATCCATCCATCCATCCATCCATCCATCCATCCATCCATCCATCCATCCATCCATCCATCATCCATCCATCCATCCATCCATCCATCCATCCATCCATCCATCCATCCATCCATCCATCCATCCATCCATCCATCCATCCATCTATCCATCCATCCACCCATCCATCCACCCATCTATCCATCCATCCATACATCCACCCATCCATTCGTCCATCCATCCATCCATGCATCCATGCATCCATCCATGCATCCACCCATCCATCTATCCATCCATCCACCTATCCATCCACCCATCCACCTCCCCCTGTCCAACCTTCCAGCCATCCCACTGTGACGGAATGATCTAAAATCGGATTCAACTGATCCTTGTTGATCTTGATGCCAAAGTATTGATCTGGATCTTTTAAGAATGGCATCGGTTGAGCGAATGGCTTCCTGTTACCCCTCCTCCCTCTTCATTTCTCTTTCTCTCTCCTCCTCTCCTTTCCTTTTTTTTTCCCTCTACCGCTGCCTCTGCCTCTCACTCTGTCTTTCTCGCTAATGGTTCCATTCTTTCTCTAACGTTATTTCCGCCTTCATCCGTGTCTTTGAGCCTATGTACCTGCGAGCCTGTGTCTGTCTGTGTCTGTCTGTGTCTGTCTGTGTCTGTCTGTGTCTGTCTGTGTCTGTGTCTGTCTGCCTGTATGTCTGTCTGCCTGTATGCCTGTCTGTCCATCTGTCTGTCTGTCTCGCTGTCTGTCTGTGTGTGTGTGTCTGTCTGTCTGTCTTGTCTATCTATCTGTCTGTCTCTCTCCCCTTTGTCTGTCACAGAAATGCCTGTAGCGACATTCTGTCTCGTACAATTAGAAAGCATTGTCGTAGCCAATTTATATCGGGCAACGGAATCTCAGACCCACCGTCGATCCATTCGCCTCCTACCCCACGGCTGCGCTTTCTGCCATCTGACTTCTTAGCCCTCCCTCTGTGAGAACCCTATCTCCATCCGTCTCTCTCGCCCTCCTACACTCTCTCTGTGACTCTCTCTGCAATCTGTATCCCTCTCTGTCTCTCTCTTTGTCTCTCTCTAGGTCTCTGTCTCACTGTCTCGTCTCTCTCCGTTTCTGCCCGCCTCTCGCTCTCTCTGCCTGTCTCTTTGTCTCTCTCTAGGTCTCTGTATCTCTGTCTCAATCTGTTTCTGCCTGTATCTCTCCTTTGATCTGTCTGTCAGTCTCTGTCTGCCGCTCTCTCTCTGTCTGTCGCTCTATCTCTTTGGCTGTCCTGTCTGCATCTGTCTGTCCTTTCCTTCTCTTAATTCTTTAGTCTGTCTCTGCTTCTTTATCTCCCTGTCTGTCCTTCTCTGTCTGTCTGTCTCTCCATGTCTGTCTGTCTGTCTCTCTCTCTCTCTCTCTCTCTCTCTCCTCTTAATTACTTTAGTCTTTGCTGCTTTCCTATCTCCCTCTCCGCCTACCTCAGCACTAATAGTCACAAAGTAACTACTATAAAGGAGCCTAACCCTTTTTAACCTGTATTCATCTACTCTGTACCTCTGTATAACTATCCTTGACATTCTCTCTCTCTTTCTCTGCTTTCCTCCTTCCTCCTTCACCTTTTCTTCTCTCTGTCTGTCTGTCTGTCTCTCTCTGTA
>JACEVL010000935.1:427500-437500 GCA_020284085.1 Aporrectodea caliginosa
TACATATTCATTATGAACGAAAAAGTGGGGTAGATTTCTATCCCGCGACACTTTGAACTGAAATAACTTTCTGAGACAACATAACACAGTGATAGTTTTCTTGAGAGAATATGTAAGAGGTCTTAACTTGTAAACACACGGAACGTCAAATTATAACTACCTACAGTTACTCCGCAATCAACATCCAAACACCGCTGGAGTAGAAATCACTTTCCAAGATGGCGCCCAATATGGCCGCCAAAACAGAAAAATATGTATATCTCGGCTTACTGGTAAGGTAAAATAACTTCGGCCTTCAAAGGTTAATACTTAATACAGGCAGACCAAATCCAGAGTTTAATTCGTTGCAAATAATCCAGCTTGCCCCGCACCAAAAACTCCGACATTTAGCTAGAAACTCCCTGCATGAGTTAGTTAACTGAAACGTTTCAAGACCTTCCCTCTCAAGGCAGAAACCATTTCGTAAGTGGAAAGCTTACAATTTTCCGTTATTTAACCCGCGGGTTATATAAGCGAAAGCAGACGGCGGCGCAATGCTTCTTCACTGGGCAACCGGTACAATGGACATTGCCAACGGTGCGCGCCGCTTCACTTAGGGGAGTTCGTTATTAGAGCGCTACATACTGTTCGAAAGCTCGACGACGCTGTAAGAGTGTAAGAGCCCCGCTCGGATGATGGAGGTCTGAATGCTAAGACGATTTGTTGTTTGTCCGCTAAGCCGATTGCTGGAGAACGTCCGCTTGTCGAGTGGAAGGAGGAGGGAGGAGGAGGAGGAGGAGGAGTAAAATGAGGAGGAAGAGGAGGAAGAGGAGAAGGAGGAGGAGGAGGAGGAGGAGGAAGAGTAGAATGAGGAAGAGGAGGAAGAGGAGAAGGAGGAGGAGGAAGAGGAGGAGGAGGAAGAGGAGCAGGAGGAGAAGAAGGAGGAAGAGAGGAAGAGGAGAACGAGGAGGAAGAGAGAGAAGAAGAAGGATGAGAAGGAGGAGGGATGTGTAGAAGGAGGAGGAAAAGGAAGAGAAAGAGAAAGAGCAGGAGAAGGAAGAAGAGGAAGAGCAGGAGAAAGTGAAAGAGGGGCAAGAAGAAGAGGAGTAAGAAGAGCAGGAGGAGGAGCAGGAGGAGAAGAGCATAACAGCATGAAGGGGAAGAAAACGATAAAGATCAGGAGGAGCAGGAGGAGGAATATAAGGAAGACGAGCAGGAAGCGGAAGAATAGAGGGGGAGGCACAGAAGGAGGAGGAAGAGGAGGAGGAGGAGAAGAAGAAGGAATATGAAGGGCAAGAGGAAGAAGAGAGGGAGTAAGAGGAGAGGGTAAAATACAAGAAGAAAGAAGGAGTAGAGAATGAGGAAGACGAAGAAAAATGAAAGATAAGGAGGAAGAGGAGGCGGAGAGGAGGAGGGAGACGAAGAAGAAGAAGAAGAAGAAGAGGAAGAAAAGAGGAAGAATAGGAGAAAGAAGAGAAGAAAAATGATGAATAAGAAGCGGAGGAGAAGAGGAGGAGGACGACTAAGAAGAGGAACAATGCAAAGAAGAGAAGGAAGAGGAGAAGAAATAGGAGGAGCTGTGTGTTTGTGACAATGGCTAACAACGGCGATGAATCCTTATTAATGATTTCTCTTCAATGTCAACGTCTGTTCGTCGCGGCGTCCAATGTTCCGTCCGTCCGTCCGTCCGTCCGTCCGTCCGTCGTTCGACTGCATCGACCGCCGTCACCAGCGCCGCCTCATGCTCCGCTCCCCAAAGCAGGATTAGATGTCGACCGATCAAGGTAACCACGAAGGCACACGGACAGGCAACAGGCATCGAGACGAACAGGGAGGGAGGGAAGCAGGGAGGTAGGGATACAGGAGAGAGGAAGTAGGGAGGGAGCCAAATGGGGAGGGAAGGAAGCAGGGAGGGAGAGAAACAGAGAGGGGAGGCAGGGAGGCAGGGAGGCAGGGAGGCAGGGAGGCAGGGAGGCATGGATATAGGGAGGAAGGAAGCAGGGAGGAAGGGAAACAGGGAGGGAAGCAGGGAGGAAGGGAAACAGGGAGGGAAGCAGGGAGGAAGGAAAACAGGTAAGGAGATAGGGAAACAAAGACGGAAACAGGGAGGGAGGGAAACGGGAGAGCAGGGAAACAGAGAAGGAAAAAACCAGGCAGAAGGAAAAAGGAAAGAAGGGAGGTAAGAGGGAAAAGAAGGCTTAGATAGGTGGATAGGCAAAGGAACAGAAAAGAACTGAATGGATCAGATTCTGAATAGAAAAGAATAGAAAGGAATAGAATATTGGCTACACGAAGACAGACAAGCATGCAGACACGCAGACAGACCGAAAGACAGAGAGGCACAGAGGCAGAGAAACAAGCTGGAATTAGACACAATAGCATAGAAGACAGGAAATACAATGCGGACATTAAGTCAAACAGAGCAGCAAGGAAACATGATGCATTGACACTGAGATTATATATAATAATTTCTATGATCCTCATTCTAGTATATTCAATGAACATTGATGGCACCAACAGTTAGAACAGACTAGCAGAATAGAACAGAATAGAACAGAATGGAACAGACTAGAACAAAATGGAACAGAACGGAATAGAACAGAATGGAACAGCATAGAACAGAACAGAGCAGTAGAGAACGGAACACAATAGAACAGAACTAAACTGATTAGATCAGAATTGAATAGAATGGAACATAATAGAATATAATGATCCAGAATAGAACAGAGTATAAAAGAATGAGTAGCAGTAACACATTATTTTCTTAGCTAACAGCTCCTCTAAATTAGGAAGAGAAGGAAGGAAATAAGTGCGAAATGAAGAGGTTCCATTCTGCTCTATTCTATTCCATTCTGTTCTATTCTGTTCCATTCTGTTCTATTCTGTTCTATTCCATTCTGTTCTAGTCTGTTCTATTCTGCTCCATTCTGAATAGATTCCGTTTTGTTCCATTCCGCTAAGTAAACGGATGTTTCGTTACCGGATCTCGCTGTGGGTATGGTTCGTTTGCACTGATTGTCTGTCTCCGTCTTGTCCCTATAATGCGTCCGTGACGCTCCCAACGGGATTTCATGTCCGCTCTGCTCCACTGACTTCCTCGACTTGTAGGGTTCCTCTGTCTTCTTCTTCCCCGTTCTTGCCTTCGCGACATCTTTTATTGGCAATCTGCCAGCTGCCATTCTTCAGATATGTCGCCATAACTCCCATCTTCGGTGGCGATCTTCTTGTCTTTTTAAGTGCTACGTCTGACTCTCTGTCTGTGTGTCTGACTGTCTGTTTGCCTGTGTGTTTGTCTGTGTGTCTGTCTGTGTGCGTGTATGTCAGTTTATCTTCTTGTCTGTCTATCTTCCTGTCTGCTTTCCTGTGTGTCTGTCTGTCTGTCTGTCTAATTTCATAGCACTCACCAGCTCGCTCGCTCTCTCACTCACCCTCTAGTACCTCTACCTTAAGTTGTATGGCCTTACCTTCCATAAGTTTGCTCTTTACCTCGCGCCGCCGTACCATACATTGCCTTCACTTCCTTCTACCATACCTCTTTTTCCTCATTCTGCTCTTTCTTATCCTTATCCCTATGCCCATCCTTCTCCTCCTTATTATCTCCTTATCTTCTTCTACCTCTGCTCCTTTCTTCTCAATCCTTCTCCTTCTCCGTTTCCTTCTCTTTCTCCCCCTCCAGTCCTTTTGTTTCTCCTACTTCCTTCTCGTCTTCTTATCTTCTCTTTCTTCTCCATCTTCTCTGATTTCGTCTCCCCTTCCTTCTGTTTGTCCTTCTCTTCCATTTCCCCTCTTCCCTCCTTCACCTGGCAAAGCATATCACCCGATCAATTTATTGAAAATTGAGCTATAGAAAAACGGTTACTATTTACATTTACACTTGCCTTCTCCTCGTCCTTATTTTTCCTGTTCTACTTCTATCTCCTCCTCTTCCTACTCCTCTTCTTCCTCCTCCTCCACTTCCTCTTCCTCCTCCTCCTCCTCCTCTCCTTCTCCTCCTCCTCCTTCTCCTCCACTTCCTCCTCCTCCTCCTCATCCTCCTCTCTTTTCTCCTTCTTCTCCTTCTTCTCCCCTCCCTCCTCCTTCTCCTCCTCCTCCTCTTCCTCCTCCTCCTACTCCTACTCCTTCTCCTCCTCCTCCTCCCTCCCCTGACTCTTCGTCGTCTTCACTTCTCCCTTACCCCATTCCTGACTCTAATCACCCCATAACGCAGTCGTCGATGAATGCCCGAGGATCATTGGGAGGCGATGGATTTCCTGGGACTCATTGGCCGACGGACTATTGTCGATATGCGACCCGTTCAATTAGGTCCACGGCGTTCTTTTGGGATCAGATCAGTGATGAGGATCAATTCGCCTCATCCTCCTCTTCCTCAAATCCTTCCACTTCCTCTTCCAACCCTCTCTCTTCCATTTCCTCCTCTTCAGATCGTCCTCCTTCTCTGACTTTAACTGGGTTACAGGAGGATCCAAGACCAAGCTCATCTTCTCTATATTACACAACCCCAAGCATGTCCTTCCCCAACTCCTACTTCCGACGCCTCTTCTTTCACCATTTAAGACCCAGAGCAAATAACCATATTCTCCCACGCAAAGACAACCCTCAATTTTTCCCAGGTCCTTATATAAAAATATTTACTAGTTTAATTTCACAACACAATTTTCTAATTACCTTAATTATACATTATCACTCATGTTAGCATTTCTGCGTTTTGTCAGATTGTTTGTCGTCTGGATTATACAAATTTATAATGTTCCCACATGAAGTCCATTTTGCAACAGATTAGAGCATGGACCAGAGACCAGATGGAGGCCTGAGGCGAATGGGTACGGCGGTTGCCGATTGGTACTGATTTGGCGCAAGTGATAAAAGCAGGTGCGACAGAAATTTTTGACACGACCTCGGAGGGTGCGTTCCCGGTGAAGCGATTTAAATTTACCCGACTTTACCTTACCCTACGGTAACTTGAAACAGAGGATAGGATGAAATCGATTTAAAGTTAACCACGAGGGTAACTTGAAGCCGATTTCATCTTACCCTCTACGATTTCAGGTTACCCCTTAAAACATTTATTTATGTTTACTTAGATACTCTTAGGGTTAGGGTATAGGGTTAGGTAGGGAGGTTATAGGGTTAGGGTAAGGCCCTTTTCTAGGTAGAAGGGAGGGAGTGTTAGTCGCGTGAAAATAGCCTCTGTGCGTGCATGTGTGTATAGATGTGTGTATGTATTTGTGTGTACGTAGGTGTGTGCATGTGTGCATGTGTGTATGTGTGTGTGTGTGTGTGCGCGCATGGTGTACCTCTCTCGAATCTACATTTCAGCGCGGAAACCTCGACCCATTGACTCTGGCTCGAAGTTCCGACACGTTCCGAATCGGCTTTCCAGTCTTTATACCGTCCAGAACAACACGTTTTAACTGGAAACAAACGCAGCCGTTGGATGCTTTGGTAGAAAGGAATGTCTCTATGACTCCTCCATCTCAGTTTGGTCTAAAAGCAGATCGCCAGCACAATGTGGAAATATTCCATCACGCTGGCTACACCCAACATAAACAGACTGGAAGAATGGCGGCAAAAAGTCAGAAGCTATAGCTGACTCAAGACATCAGCACATGACTGAATAAATAAGTCTTTGGCAGTAGCAGTAGTAGCAGTAATAGTAGTTGTAATAGTAGTAGTTGTTGTTGTTGTGGTAGTAGTTAAGTAGTCGTAGTAGTAGTAGTAGTAGTAGTAGTAGTAGTAGTAGTAGTAGTAGCAGTAGCAGTAGCAGTAGCAGTAGCAGTAGCAGTAGCAGTAGCAGTAGCAGTAGCAGTAGCAGTAGCAGTAGCAGTAGCCGTAGCAGTAGCAGTAGCAGCAGCAGCAGCAGCAGCAGCAGCAGCAGCAGTAGTAGTAGTAGTAGTAGTAGTAGTAGCAGCAGTAGCAGTAGCAGCAGCAGTAGTAATAGCAGTAGCAGTAGTAGTAGTAGTAGTAGTAGTAGTAGTAGTAGTAGTAGTAGTAGGCCTAGTTACAGTGAGGTATAGGTGGTGGTGAAGCTGGTGGTCGTTGTGGTCGTGGACTTGGTAGTATACATGTAAGTAGTACCTTGAAAACCAATCTGTTCGATCCTGCTAGGTCTGCTGCGCCTCTAAGAAGACTCTATGAAGAGGCGCTATAAAAACCTATGACTAGAATTGCCACAGATACACCTGATCGCCTTCTGACACCTGCAGGCCACCCTTACCTGTCGAGCGTCTCCAGGGTCGAGTCAGGCAACGACCGAGCAAAGTTCCCTGATCAGAAGAAGCGAAGAAGGTGTTATTTGTCAAGGATTGAGAGTGGGGAAGGACCGAATATATTCGGTCGGAAACCGGTTCAGGCCCGATTTTGCACTAATCGGTATTAATCGGAATCACTTAACAAATCTTTTATACAATAATAATAATAATAATAATAATAATAATAATAATAATAATAATAATAATAATAATAATAATAATAATAATAATAATAATAACAATAATAATAATAATAATAATAATAATAATAATAATAATAATAATAATAATAATAATAATAACAATAATAATAATAATAATAATAATAATAATAATAATAATAATACCTGGTGTATAAAATAAACAAATAAATATATAAATAATAATATTAGTGCTACTAATATTAAAAATACCCACGAACCACGTGCGCATAATGCCATGCATGTTTGAATGTATGTATATACCTATGTGTGTGTAAGTATGTATGTATGTGCGTATGTATGTGTCTGTTTGTATGTGTGTACGTATGGCATGTATCTGTGTGTATGTCTATGTGATGTGAGGTAATGGTTCACAGAATTATATCGACGAGTATGTTGTTACAGCATCGAGTGTATCACTGTATGCGCATCGATGTCTGTTCATCGGTATTTGTATGTGTATGCGTAAGTGTATGTGTGTGTATTTGTGCATGCATGTGTGTATGTCTATACGTTAGGATGTGTATTTGTGTGTGTATTTGTATGTGTATGTGTATTTGTATGGGTAGGTGTATGTGTATTTGTATGTGTATGTATGTGCATGTGTATGTGTACTTGTATGTGTATTTGTATGTGTATGTGTGTGTATACATGTGTATATGTCTATATGTTAAGATGTGTATATGTATGTGTATGCGTATGTGTGTGTATGTCTATATGTTAGGAGTGTGTATAATTATGTACATGTATGTGCATGTGTATATGTATATGTGTTTATGTTTGCCTAGATCTGTGGCGTTGTCTTCGTCTGTATTGGTCTGATGTTGTACCTGGACAAGGAGTCGTTGATCTACGTTGACCTTCTCCATCGGATGCCAAGCACTGGTCCTCTGGTCGTCCTTGAGAAGCTGCCTTCCATCTTCATCGGAATCGGGTCTTCGGTCGTCGTTCTCAGCTTCCTCGGCTGCTACGGAGCCTGCGAGGAAAGCGTCTGCTTTCTCTGTTTGGTAAGGATGCTGCGGATACGGAGGAGGGTCTACATGTATGTGAGGGCTCGTGTAAATGTGTGGAGAAGTGGGTTTCTGCGCCATCGTTTGCTGATTTATCTATCTGTTTGTTTGCCCGACTGTCTGTATTTCTGTCTGTCTGTTTGTCTGTCTTTTTCTATGTCAGTCTGTTATCTATCTGTCTATCTGTACGTATATGCCTGTCCATCCATTCGTCCGTCCGTCTGTCTGTCTGTATATATCTGTCTGTTTGTGTGGCAATCTATCTATCTATCTCTCTATCTATCTATCTATCTATCTATCTATCTATCTATCTATCTATCTATCTATCTATCTATCTATCTATCTATCTATCAATCAATCTATCTATCTATCTATCTATCTATCTATCTATCTATCTATCTATCTATCTATCTATCTATCTATCTATCTATCTATCTATCTATCTATCTATCTATCTATCTATCAGTCTGTCTGTCTGTCTGTCTGTCTGTCTGTCTGTCTGTCTGTCTGTCTGTCTGTCTGTCTGTCTGTCTGTCTATCTATCTATCTATCTATCTATCTATCTATCTATCTATCTATCTATCTATCTATCTATCTATCTATCTATCTATCTATCTATCTATGTATGTATCTCTCTATCTGTCTACCTGTCTATCTATCTATCTGTCTGTCTGTCTGTCTGTCTGTCTGCCAACTATCTGTCTAGCTATCTGTCTGTCTATATTTCTATCCTCAATATATATGTCTATATATCTGTCTGTCTATCTATCTATCTGTTCATTCATCCATTCATCCCATCTATCTTTCCGTCCGTCCGTCTGTTCGTCTGCCTATCTGTCCGTCTGTCTGTCTGTATGTATACAACGATAAGCGAGTCTACATGTATGTGGTACTCAATTTATAAGCTTACATACGTTACATGCTAATAATGACAGCGGAAGTAAGACTCGCAGAGCATAATGTGGACATTTATGTTATAAGTGTGTATATAAAGCCGAGTTATTGCGTGGGAAAGCGTCAGGTGCGAGCCTCACGTGGTCGCGCTGTCATCGCGGCTTGTTTAACTGTCGCTGCTATTGTTGCAGAAGACGATGATGGAAAGGGTGGCACAAAGAGGAGGGTGGAGAAGAGGAAGAAGACGAAGAGGAAGAGGGAGAAGGAGGAAGAAAAGAGGGAGAGGGAGGAGGAGAGAAAGAGAGAGAAGGAGAGGGAGGTGGAGGGAAGAGGGAGGGGACGGTCATTGGATGCCGAGCGGTGACAGGCTGTAACGACTTGCATAACAATAGATGTCGGTAGAATCGGCGGAAAATCGTTTTCAATGAACGCTTTATAACAACAGCGAGAGAGAGAAGAAGAACAGGAGGAGGAGGAGGAGAAAGAGGAGGAGGAGAAGGAGGAAGAGAAGAAGGAGGAAGAGGAAGAAAAGGAAAAGGAAAAGGAGGAATAGGAGGAGGAGGAGGTGTAGGAGGAGGAGGAGGTAGAGGAGGAGGAGGTAGAGGAGGAGGAGGAATAGAAGGAGAAGGAGGAGAATAGAGAGAGGAGGAGAAGGCGGAGGAAGGTGAAGACGATGAGGAAGAGTAGAAGATTAAAAGGAGAAATATAAAAGAGGAGGAGAAGCATTTTGGAGGAGCAGAAGGATTAGAAGACATGGCAAGAGATGAGGAAGATGAGAACCAGGAAGAGATTGCGAAAATCCGAGAAGGAGGAGAAATATGAGAGGAGAAGGGAATAAAAGGAGAAGGAAGAAGCAGAGGAGGAGAAGAATGAGCAAGGGAAGAGTGAACAGAGGGTGACGCATGAGGGGAAATTGGAACCCCTATTCTTCTCGTAGAAAGGCGATCACTGTAACCAACCGTCTCCCGATTATGCATTGTGATTGCGATTTTCCTTGCACTCTGGTGGTGCCAGTCCCAAGCCTAGATAAAGGAGGAGGGCGACGCTAATCGTCTCTGTAATGACAGCGTCGTGAAACTGCAGGTCCCTAGCTAACCAGAAGTTGAAGTCTCGCTCAGCCAGTCTTGTTACATGAAACCGGTTTCCCATTTCGTGTGGAAGCTGATTTGCCTAGGGCATCTACGTGACGACTCTCTGCATTTAATATTCACCCGAGACAGAGATTCACAAAGAACAACACGTGTGAGATGTGTCTATAATCCAATCTCAATACATGAATCTATGTCTACGGCGGATACCAGATCGGATCTTATGCGAAAACAGTTCCCACTCCTTCCTCTTTTGGCACAACATCATAGCATCTATCTATCTATCTATCTATCTATCTATCTATCTATCTATCTATCTATTTATCTATCTATTTATCTATCTATCTATCTATCTATCTATCTATCTATCTATCTATCTATCTATCTATCTATCTATCTATCTATCTATCTATCTATCTATCTATATCTATCTATCTTATCTATCTATCTATCTATCTATCTATCTATCTATCTATCTATCTATCATACTTATCTATCTATCTATCTATCTATCTATCTATCTATCTATCTATCTATCTATGGAACCCGGTCAAAGAGGAAGGTCTTAAGTAGTCTATAGA
>JACEVL010000935.1:441459-508959 GCA_020284085.1 Aporrectodea caliginosa
TTAGGGATCACTAAACACTGGATACAACAGTAATACATTAAATATTAGGCAGTGGTGTCATGAAAAAATCAGAAAATTAAAATGCACACACCACCATCGCTGTCTTCACAGTTGATTATCTGAACTGTCCAGTGTTTGAAGGCAGCATAGTTACAGTACATGTCGAAAATCTCCTTAGTGAAAAGCATGGCTTCCTGTCCTCCAACACCAGCACTCACTTCAAGGATGATGTCACTGCGATCAGCCATTTCAACTGGCGTTAGAAGATACAAGATCTGGAAATAAAACGTAAAGAGGCAAGCTACAGTAAGACACGCTTAGAATCTAAGCTGATTTCTATAAAACAGCAACATTGAAAGGTTTATGATTGGTTCTTTAGAGACACTAGAGTTTTTTTAGGTACATGACATGTAGAAAGGTACAGCAACATATTTTGGTGTACTTAAAGCTGCATCTGTTTAGATCTGTTAGGTAAGTCCTTTTTAGCGTCTGTGTGGTTCTTATAGGGCGCTATATAAAATGGCCATTCATACATTGGCTACATTAAAGAGCTCCCGAAGATATACAGGCGCTATGCCCAGGACACAGTGCCAGACAATAGATCAGACTCTATAATGGATGCTCTGCTGGACCGGGAGCCAGTGGAGGACATCCCGCATGTACGCAGAGGTATGGCCAAACCTCTTCGCCTACTGCATAACACCATCAAATAGTAGCAGAAGAAGTATGCAGTAGCAGTAGTAGTAGTAGTAGCAGTAGTAGTAGCAGTAGTAGTAGTAGTAGTAGTAGTAGTAGTAGTAGTAGTAGTAGTAGTAGTAGCAGTAGTAGTAGTAGTAGTAGTCCGCATGTGTGTCTGTCTGTCTATCTATCTGTATGTGTCTTTCTGTTCACGTATGCCTGTCCTGTCTGTCTGTCTGTCTGTCTGTCTGTTTGTCTATCTTTGAGTCTGTCTGTTACCACATGTCACAGCTATCCATCGTCCGTAGTTGACACTCTGATGAAGCGGAGGGTCAGAGGTAAGCCTCCAGGAGGTGCCAAGCATCCCAGTCAGAAAATAGGTTACCATTACTGACAGGCGACAGACGCGAAATCCAATAGCAGCGAATTCTCCATGACAACGCACTGCTAAACTGCACGGAGTCGGATAAGATTCGGTTGCACCAGCCTCCGGCGCACTAACATCAAAATCGAAAGTTCGCTTGCGTCAATAATAACAAACGCGCTGAGACTACGAAAGTGACCCTGGAAGAGTAAATGATACACAGTAACCGATTGGTTAGAGCGTTTCGCCTTGTGGAGCAGAGGATACAAGGTTCGAGACACCTCTATGTCGGATACTGTTAATGGACCTTTAGCAAGTCCTTTGATGCTTGAGGTCGTCATATGTGACACTTAATAAATGCACAATAATAATAATAATAATAATAATAATAATAATAATAATAATAATAATAATAATAATAATAATAATAATAATAATAACAACAACAACAACAAAAACAACAACAACAACAACAACAATAATAATAATATTAATAATAATAATAATAATAATAATAATAATAATAATAATAACAACAACAACAACAATAATAATAAATTAATAATAATAGCAACAACAACAACAACGACCACGACAACAACAACAACAACAAGATGCGGAGACATAGAGAAATAAAGAGAAAAATGAGATAAACAAAGAAAAACGAAAGAAGAGAAACAGAAAAACACATTATATCACGTAGAGTCGTAGACCTATTGAAACAAATTCTCATTGGCAGTTTCCAAGAGAATTCCAGGCACTTCTCAAAACCGATCTTTCTCGATTTCTACTCATCTAGACAGGCGCTGTCTTTCCGATTTGCCTTCGAAGCAGAATGGGAAAGAGCTGGGACATGACCGAATGACGTGACAAGATTACAAACTGAATCCCAACGGGTGTGGCATACAATACAATACAATACAATACAATACAACTTGTATTTATAGCGCGACTTAATAAAACAGCGTCTTACTCAAAGGACGCGTTACAATGTAGTTACAAATCATTGTACGGAGAGAAGAGATGAGTTTCAAGTTTTTTAGATTTAAAAATATTAATTGAGGGTGATCTTCGGATTGGTTCTGGTAAAGAGTTCCATTCAGCTGGACCAGCTTTATTGGCATGGACCAATAGAGGTAAGTAAAGGTCAGTGAAGGTCAATGCTAGTTTTCGCTGGCGATTTTAGAATTGGAGACCTGTTTGCTGTTTTCCTCTCTTATTGTATGCAACTATGCATGCCAGCGTGTCCATAGGCATACGTATATACTTACGTTCACATATATAGTTATGTAAAAGTAAGTAAGTAAGTATATCCTTTATTGAAAAACCAACTGCTAACCGCATTTTGGTGTACAAAGATCATCAAATATAAAAAAATTAAGTATAAAGTATCCGTGTGACAAATGTTTTACGAGATAGAGAGTTTGCCTTAGGTATTATTCTATTGTGGGTTCTGGGGCGTAGCGAGTATGAAACAGTTTTCACGGGAGGCAGTAGTTGATGTAATACATGTGCAGGGTTGCTGATGATGGTAGAAAAGAGGTTAGAGTCTGCTTTTCGGCAAAGTTGCTCGAAACTTTGGTAGGATTCCGGTAGATAACGAGACCGGACCAGTCGCCGTATAGTTGCCTGAAGACGAGTGCGTCCTTCTACCCCCACGTCCTTCTACCCTCACGTCCTTCTACCCCCACGTCCTTCTACCCCCACGTCCTTCTACCCCACGTCCTTCTACCCCCACGTCCTTCTACCCCCACGTCCTTCTACCCCACGTCCTTCTACCCCCACGTCCTTCTACCCCACGTCCTTCTACCCCCACGTCCTTCTACCCCCACGTCCTTCTACCCCCATGTATGAATGTACGCATGTATCTGCTATAGTTTGTATGTATGTCCATGGACACGCTGGCATGTATACAATTGTGTCTATATAAACAAATAATCTCTGTTTCTCTGCTGATTCTCTGTGTCTGTGTGTTTGTATTTGTGCGTGTATCCGTCTGTTTGTCTGACAGAAAGACATACAGGCAGATACACATAATACAAACACACCGTCTGTCTGTCTGTCTGTCTGTCTGCCTGTATATCTGCCTGTCTCGTCTGTCTGTCTGTCTGCCTGTCTGCCTGCCTGTCTGTCTGTCTGTCTGTCCTGCCTGTCTGTCTGTCTGCCTGCCTGTCTGTCTGTCTGTCTTGCTGTATATCTGCCTGTCTGTCTGTCTGTCTGTATATCTGCCTGTCTCGTCTGTCTGTCTGTCTGTCTGTATATCTGCCTGTCTCGTCTATCTGTTCTTGAAAACCCACATCGCGACGAAACCATGACCGTACTGCCCTCGGTGCAGCTGTCCGCTGAGCGCAACGAGGATGGACTAATGGTCGTAGTGCTGTGTTCGGCTTTTTTGCAGTCACTGATCCGATTATGGTAACGGGCGTCTTGAAGCCGTCTCCGATGAATCTGCGTCGCTTCGCTGGTGAGGGAAGGGCCGAGGGTTAGGGGGGTCTGCGGTAGAGAGGGAACAGGGTGGGCGGCCGAGCAATGTGTGTATTTTTGCGCCACAGATAATAGTCCGTAGAGACGCCGTCGTTCAATTTGCATCGAGCGCAACACAATCTGATAATTAACCAGAAGCACCGCGAGCACTTGGTCTGCCGCCCAAAGGGACACTTACTGCCCTCTCTCGGTGTATCTGTCGTGTCCGCCTCTGTGTGTCTCTATTCGTATCGCTGTCTCTCTGTCTATCTGTTTCTGTCTCTCTCTCTGACACTGGTTTTCTTATTGCTTGTGTCTTTGTTTTCGCCTGTCTGCCTCTCCTCTTTTATGTATGTATTTATGTATGTATTTATGTATGTATTTATGTATGTATGTATGTATGTATTTATGTATGTATGTATGTATGTATGTATGTATGTATGTTTGCAGCATATATGTATGTCTGTCTGGTTCTCTGTATATCTGTATTTATGTATGTATGTATATGGCCGTTTATATGGCGCCCTAAAAGAACTTAACGAAGGCGCTATCTGTCGCCCATCTATTCTGTCTGTCTGTCTGGCTCTTAAATTTGCAGAGATAAATAGGCGACAGAAGAGAGACATTAATAACGGACAGGAGATTTTAGACAGCATCAGACAAGTATCAGTATCAGATCGGAGATCAAGTATCAGATCAGAGATCAGAGTACAGAGACAGATCACAGAGACAGAGACAGAGACAGAGATCAGCAGATCAGAGACAGCAGATCAGAGTAGAATAGACATGTTATCAGACAGAGCAGAGATCAATCAGAGAGACAGATGCACAGAGACAGACAGAGACAGACAGAGACAGAGAGACAGACAGAGAGACAGAGACAGAGACAGAGACAGACAGAGAGAGACAGAGACAGAGAGACAGACATAGACAGACAAAGACAGACAGAGAGAGGCAGAGAGGCAGAGAGACAGACATAGAGAGAGACAGAGGCAGAGACAGACAGAGACAGAGACAGAGACAGACAGAGACAGACAGAGACAGAGAGACAGACAGAGACAGACACAGAGACAGAGACAGACAGAGACAGAGACAGAGACATAGAGACAGAGACAGAGAGAAACAGCCGAGAGAAGATAGAGTTGTACATCTGACAGAAGGGTGAAAAGTTCAGTCAACAGGTGAACGAGAGGTTAATCAGAAAGATCGTCCAGTCAGATAAACCTTGGACGATCGAAGCGACGTTTAGTTGTAAAAAATGCGCAACGCACAGAAAATATTTCCATGGCATAAATCGTTGAAACCGAAGAACTTGGTCTCAATAATAATAGTAATCGTAAACGTAATCACGAGAATCTCTGTCTCTGTCTGTCTGTCTGTCTGTCTGTCTGTCTGTCTCTGTCTGTCTGTCTCTGTCCTGTCTGTCTCTGTCTCTGTCTCTGTCTCTTGTCTGTCTGTCTCTGTCTATGTCTGTCTCTCCGTCTCTGTCTCTCTGTCTGTCTGTGTCTCTGTCTCTGTCTCTGTCTCTCTGTCTCTGTCTGTCTCTGTCTGTCTGTCTGTCTATCTGTAAACCTATAAACCTGTCTGTCTGTCTGTCTGTCTGTCTGTCTGTCTGTCTGTCTCTCTCTCTCTCTCTCTCTCTCTCCAGCGCACTAAACACGAAGTCGCGGAACCAGCTTATTCACAGGCGCTTACTCAAAACAAAATCGATAGACAGGTAGGGTCTAATCGGTTCAAGGTCAAGACCCAGAGGAGTCAGTCAGGCAGACAGTTGATTGAAACGGCGAGGGAGGTGAGGGAAGGGGAGGAATCATGACAGGATTTGTCGCTGCTCGTTTAAATGGGTGACACGCCATTTAAGATCCCTCTGCTAGAGTCGCCGTAAGACCCCGACCCTGCTATATTTTCCAATGAATTCATCAGATGAGATCCTTCACCAACCTGTTGCCCTTTTGAACGGGTGCTTCGCCGTTCAAAGCCGCAGTGTATGGACCGTGCAGAAACTACACAGATTTACGGTAATTGCATAATCCATCTTGCGAATTCGCCAAATCCTCACCTCCTGCTATCTCTCCACAGGTCTTTTACTCAAAGCTGAAATAAGTAGTAGAACGGCGAAGCACCCGCTCAAAAGGGCAACAGGTTGGTGAAGGATCTCGATGAATTCATTGGAAAATATAGCAGGGTCGGGGTCTTACGGCGGCTCTAGCAGAGGGATCTTAAATGGCGCGGCACCCATTTAAATGAGCAGCGGTGGTAAAGGATCTCACCCGATCAATTCATTCAGAAATCAATCATAGAATTTGTATAGCACCTCTTCAAGGGGCTCTACTCAGAAGCGCTCCCGAGCCAGGACTAATTATAGAGGAAAGTCTTTAATAGGGCGTAAGAGGAAGTCGAGTGAACACGAGGAGAAAGGCGAAGGAAAGATGGTAAGTCATTCCATGCTGTTGGGCCAACAACAGAGAATGCTCGGTGCTGCATAGTAGCAGCGCGGGCAAATGGAACCAAAAGTCACCCAGAGAAGAGGAACGGAGGGCTGAGCGACCAGTAAGAGAGGAAGAGAGAGCAAATGTGGAACTTAAGTAGCGAGGAGCTGTAGCCAAACGAGAGAGCAGAGCCGATACAGAATACGCTGCCGGAGGGGAAGCCAGTGTAGAGTATGATGTATGTAGGTAGATACGCAGGGCTTTTTAAAAGGAATTTTAGAACTGCATAACCTCTTTAAAAAGAAAGTTGACGACCGGGGGGTAGTAACGACACTTTTCCTCAATTTTCACTGCACAAAATTGCTTTTACAATTGCACAAATTGATTTCCAACTGCACATTTTGTGTAGAACTGCACGCTAAAAAAAGCCCTGTCTAAGATACGCTACCATAGCGAGGTATGCAACCAACAAGGCGCGCCGCAGACCGAAAGACCCTCTCAAGGGAGGACAAGTGCACTTGAGGAAGACCAGTGTAGAGAGAAGAGCAGGTTGAGGCCTTACGGTCGCTATCTAAAACGACGTCACCCAATCATTACATTACAAAAAAGTAGGGTTGAGTCACCTTTACCCTCTCCCTTACAATTACAGTTGAAATTTACCTTTATCCTTGTAGAGACATTCCTCCAGGTGGCGCTGCAGCGCTGCTCCCGTACTCTGGAAGCTGCAGCCTATGTTGGCGTTGACGCAGTTCGTTAGGACTCCCTTACATCTGAGAAGCATCAACAGATACAACATATGTAGGACCAGCATCAGCAGCAGATAGGCAAAGACCACACATCTGTCTATCTATGGAATTTATATAGCGCCCCTTCAAGATAACTACTCAGAGGCGCTCCCGGCCCAGGCCCGGTCAAAGAGGAACGTCTTAAGAAGTCAGTAGCCTTCGTGCTCTCATCTAATCCAATCTAATAACGCTAAGGAAGATCAATCATGGGCTTATTTAAGGGTGATTTTACGGGTTCAAACCGCGCCCCCACCCCTATAACAGCTTCGAACAGCTATTTCAGTGCTCTTCTCGGCCATAATTAACGACCTTGCTCATGTATTCGACATGTAAGCCTATACTACATGGACTATAACCCCCGGAAAAACCAGCTATATACTCTATGAGTCCTCGTGCCCATAACACAGTTATACCCGCTGCTGACAGTTTGGCCCGTAAAACATTTATTATCAGGATGCTTTATTACTGACCAAGACATCGTACACAGCACAGTTTGAAAAACATTAGAAATAAAAATGTAACATTTGAGATTATAGGCCATTGTAGAATGTAAACCAAAATGCGGTTAGTAATAATTTGGTGCAATAAAGGATACTTACTTAATCTAATCCAAACTAATAGGGAATAATCTAAGCCAATCTAATCTAATATGTTACTTCTATAGCGCTATTATCATGATGCCTACGACATCATTGGACGAACATCGATGGTTGGTGCGGCCCCTGAGTACATCACGGAGCATTGTGTTCCCGTCTCCAGCCAGCCAGGTCGTCGATCCTTACGCTCTGCAGCTCGCGGGGACTTGATGGTGCCACGCTCCCGTTCATCGATGCGGGCGCTCCGTGCCTTCTCATGCATTGGACCTTCATACTTGAACAGCCTTCCATTAGCAATTCTTAACATTGCACCGCATTCAGTTCAGGAAACATTTTCGAAATTTCTTGACTCGCGCCTGTTTAAATCTGTTGGGTAGCTACGTTTAGCGCTTTGTGAGGTTCTTGTACATACATACATACAAACATACATAGTTTATATACGTACATGCATAAAATACATTAGTTGATGGTCGCTTAGAGCGATATCGCAATCAGGGATCACAGTCCATTGGAAAAGAATCCAGGTTGATTGATATCCGATGGATGAGAGAAACCAGAAGCACATAGTATATAAAATTATGTTTGCATCAATCATGCCACTCTATATAATTTTGTAGCTTGTTTTACGTATATCACTGAAGCTCTGCATTCATTTATCAATTTTATCTAAATAATTCTATTTTAAAAAACAGTTTGAGCTCGTATGTTACGAAGAGTCAAATGCATCAGTAAATGTGACGGAAGACTGTTCCAGAAGGACTGTTCAATACCGGAAAAGGCACGACGGACTCAAGTTGAAGTGCGGGAGCGCGGCACCTTCATATATCTACTGCCTGCAGAGCGCAACTCCACCACAACCCGAGTGGTGCCAGTCCCAAAACCTGGACAAACGAGGAGGAGGACCTCAACGACCTTGGTATACCCATACTACTACTACTGCTACTGCTGCTACTGCTGCTCTGCTGCTGCTGCTACTACTGCTGCTGCTGCTGCTGCTGCTGCTGCTGCTACCTACTACTACTACTACTACTACTACTACTACTACTACTACTACTACTACTACTACTACTACTACTACTACTACTACTACTACTACTACTACTACTACTACTACTACTACTACTACTACTACTACTACTACTACTACTACTACTACTACTACTACTACTACTACTACTACTACTACTACTACTACTACTACTACTACTACTACTACTACTACTACTACTACTACTACTACTACTACTACTACTACTACTACTACTACTACTACTACTACTACTACTACTACTACTACTACTACTACTACTACTACTACTACTACTACTACTACTACTACTACTACTACTACGTCTACTACTACAACTATGTGCGTCTAGAGAAAAGGAACACTTTAGGTAAACCCGAATAACTGGATTCATTTAGAATGAACAGTTCCTTAAGCTAGTCCCAAGAAGCTCCCATGGGTATGAAGCGTTAGCGACTTCATTTTCTTCGTCTCGGCATATGACGGCGAGTGGACGGTTCTCCCTCTGACACCCTGATCTTCTCAAAGACAGTGTACGGTCATTGAACTCATTATAGTTAAGCTACTAGGTGGCGTAAATGAAGCACAAATCTCGAAGCATATTTCTGCTGTGGCTGGGATTCGAACCCACGACCTCTCGGTCAACCGTCCTGCAGGCTAGCCAACCTAATCAACGGAACCAAAAGATAAATAGCATTAGCTAATGAAACCATCGCTTACTCATTTATTCATGTCTGAGCATTTATATAGCGCCCCTTCAAGATTTATTCTAGAGGGAGCCACTGGAATGAGCGCAATTTATCAGGCAGTCATTCGAACAAAAGTGATCGAGAACGACTGTGGGACGGAATATTCGGAATATGTATCAAATGAATTCGCAAACGAATTTATTTAAATAGATTTATTGCCGAGAAACACGAGAAGAGTTTCTATGGTAGAAGACGAACATCAATCACCAGCAAAGAAGTCTAGCCCTCGGGACTTGAGAGGCAGGCATGACTGTGTTTTGTTGAATTTATGCAGTATATGTACAGTATGTATGTATGTTTGTTTGCATTTATGTATGTTTGTGTATATGCATGTATGTATGTATGTTGTTTTGCATGTATGTATGTATGTATGTATGTATGTATGTATGTATGTATGTATGTATGTATGTATGTATGTATGTATGTATGTATATGTATGTATGTATGTATGTATGTATGTATGTATGTATGTATGTATGTATGCATGTATGTATGTATGTATGTATGTATGTATGCATGTATGTATGTTTGTATGTTGTTTTGCATGTATGTATGTATGTATGTATGTATGTATGTATGTATGTATGTATGTATGTATGTATGTATGTATGTATGTATGTATGTATGTATGTATGTATGTATGTATGTATGTATGCATGTATGTATGTATGTATGCATGTATGTATGTATGTATGTATGTATGCATATATGGGCAAGTATGTTTGTATGTATGTGAGTATGTATGCAGCCATGCATGTATATATAAATGTATTTATCCATACATGTATATATCTATGTATATATATATATACACACACACACATATATATATATATAACTATATCTGCTAAATTCTACCGCGCAGATGCCATAACCATCACAATCACCAATAATTTATTGAACCAACCAAACATTCAGTAAAGCAATTAGAAGCATGTAAACGTTTCGCAAAGAATGGTCGATGTGGTCCCAATAGGAAGACCACTAATTATGGCCCCGAAATACCAGTTCATGGTGGTTACTTGTACAATCATGTGTATGTAACTATGTATGTATTATCAATGTATGTAAATATGCATTTTGTATGCTTGCCATTGCTTGGTATACATGTATATGCGTGTGTGCATGTATGTACACATCCAAACAATACACATACACACGAGACCCATACCGATCAACTATCGTACCGACACAGATTGCGGAGTTGCATCAGCGTTGATTTCAACGCTCGTGAATAAGCTGAGGCCCTGCGCTTAGCCTTAGAATAGCGCTTTAGACCTTTGAAGGTTACGATTACGATTACGATTACGTAGATGAGGAAAGACTTGCCTGTTGATGAGGTGAGACTGGAGGTCACTCCTTGGTAGAACCTCCTGGCAGAACTCGGCATTCGGACAAACCATCAGCAACTTATCCAGCAGTCTGGAAACAGATTGTGAACAACGTAAATTCAGCTTTGGTCAGGCAATAAAGGAAAGGGAGAAGAGGTGAGAAGAGGTGAGAAGAGGTGAGAACAGGTGAGAACAGGTGAGAAGAGGTGAGAAGAGGTGAGAAGAGGTGAGAAGAGGTGAGAACAGGTGAGAACAGGTGAGAAGAGGTGAGAAGAGGTGAGAACATGTTAGAACAGGTGAGAACAGGTGAGAAGAGGTTAGAAGAGGTGAGAAGAGGTGAGAACATGTGAGAACAGGTGAGAACAGGTGAGAACAGGTGAGAACATGTGAGAACAGGTAAGAACAGGTGAGACAGACTATTTAAGCTTCGGGAAGGAAGTGCAAGATCACCTAGGTACGGTAAGGTCAAATATGGTAAGTTCAGAATAACTAAGTAAACTTAATCATGATTGGGCTATAGCATGTCCAAGGGGTGATCAGGTTGGGCTAATACTGGTCCAAAGGTTTATCAGGTTTGGGCTAAAACTGGTCCAAAGGGCTTCAGGATTGGGCCATATCTGGTTCAAATGTATACTAGGATTGGGCTAATACTGGTCTAAGGGTTGATCAGGATTGGGTTAATACTGGTCCCAAGGTGAATCAGAATTGGGTTAATACTCGTTCAAATGTGGATCAGGATTGGGTTAATACTGGCCCAAAGGGGGTTAAGAATATGGCCTTAGCTGGTCCAAAGGTGGATCGAGATTGGCGCAATGCTGGTCCACTTTGGGTTATACACAGCCCCGGACGGAAGTCCAGAATAGAGGCCGCCGTCTACACGTCGTAAAGACAGCAAATCTCCGGAAAGAAGCACGTCACAGTAAGAAATAAATCTCCTTTATTCCATAGTGGATTGTAACGGAACTGCTCATTCCTGTTCCGGAACCTCAGATCCGGAAATGAATGAATCCCAAGGTCAGTGCATCCCTTGACTGGCTGCCGTCTACTTCCAACTTCAAAGCTAACGCCGATAACGAATGCCAATGCTTCTTGACGGAGGCAAGCGCGGGCGGGTTATTTGCACGCAGTCCGCTAAGTAGGCTGAGCTTGAGCTTGCAATTGGTGGATTTTGGACTCGGCGCGCTACCGAATTGCATAGGCCGTGCTGCAAATGGTAAGGTGATATGAGGTAATGTAAGGGACAAGGTAATCGAAGAGATTAGGTAAGGAAAGCAAAGGAAGAGAAGGGGTTATGGAAGAGATAAAGAGGGGGTGAGATGGGGTTTGGAAAGAGAAAATGTAAGATAAGAGATAAAGTAAAGGAAGAGGTCAGGTAAGGTAACAGATAAGGTAATGGAAAGATGGGGTTAGGAAGACCAGGAAGAGAAAAAAGTAAGGGAAGAGATAGGCCTAAGATGAGAATAGGTAAGGATGGGAAAGTCAAGTAAAGTTAAGTTAAGATGAGATTAGATTAGATAAACTGAGACGAGATCAGACAGAATCACAACAAAGATTACATATCTATCACAGACCAAGCAGACACGTAGCGAGACTTAAATTCAAGAGGAGGCAACTTCACAGACGTTTGGCAAAATCCTGGTCATTGTGGTCATTAGTCAATCGAAGTTCCAGTATATAAAAAAGTAAGAGGAAGCAACTGCCTCCTCTTGCCTCAATGTAGCTACGCCTATGAGACCAAGACGAACCAAGGCGGCAAGAAACAGTTAAATCGAAATATAAGACGCATCAAAATGCGTCTCCCATGTTTGGCACAGCATATATCGTCCTATTGACAACAACATCAACACCGACAGCGAACAACGAAACGACATTTCCCCCTTCTTCTTCTTGAAAAGGTCCGACGGAGGAGACTCGGTCATTCGACCTGCATTCGACGCCTTTCAGCTCCACCGTGACACGCGGTCTCCTTAGGAATGAGTTCGGTCGCAGAGCCATCCATCAATCCAACGTAACGACTGTGCAATGGAAAGTCCACAATGGAGGCGGCCTTTTGAGAAGCGCTGTATACACACTGCGCTGCCCATCACTTATTCAGGAATGCAATTCTTTGCAATTAGGCACACGGCAAGCAAGAGGAAAGTAAGTAGGCCTAATCTAGCAAGTAATGAGTTAGTAAGTAAGTAAGCAAGCAGGAGAGCATATAAGTAAATGAGTAAGTCATCCAGCAAGTAGGTGAGTAGGTGAGTGAGTGAGTGAGTGAGTGAGTGAGTGAGTGAGTGAGTGAGTGAGTGAGTGAGTGAGTGAGTGAGTGAGTGAGTGAGTGAGTGAGTGAGTGAGTGAGTGCGTGAGTGAGTGCGTGAGTGAGTGAGTTAGTAAGTAGGTAAGCAAGCAAATAGGTAAGTCAGTAAGTAATCTGGCAAGTAAAAGGTAATTAAGTAAGTAAGCAAGCAGGCAAATAAGTGAGTAATGCAGCAAGTGAGTAAGTAACTGTCGTCTAAGACTATCGCCAAAGACGATCCGTCAAGACTCCTGACTAAGACTTTCGACTGAGACTTGTATTAAGAGCATGGCCTACTTTGTCCTGGCGTCATAAGCAGGTCTTAAGGCTTCCCCTCAGCTAATAGGATTAGATGGCTTGAGTCCGTGCAGAATAGCGCTATAAAACTTCGCGGTTTGCTGGTTGGATGTCGTGAGAAATCTTAGACCGCGTGGAACAGAAAGCGGATTTCTCTCAGCCGATTTATGTGTCGTGTTTTGCGGCCAGCGGATGACCGACCAGTTGGGATCGATTTCGACGAATCCTCGACACACCTATAGTGAGCCAACGGTTCCAGGAGTAATGGCTTAGGCCTATACTTACAGAAACACACGAAGACGTACACACACGAAAACACACAGTGATAGAGATGGAGCTGGGAATGGACATAAATATACTACTACTACTGCTGCTGCTGCTGCTGCTGCTACTACTACTACTATAATAATAATAATAATAATAATAATAATAATAATAATAATAATAATAATAATAATAATAATTATTATTATTATTATTATTATTATTATTTTGCCCCGAGGTATACATGATCCCTCAGGGACTTGAACATTAATTAAAACAGTAAAATTCGTCTGGAACGGCACCTAATCGTCGTTATTATTATTATTATTATTATTATTATTTATTATTATTATTATTATTATTATTATTATTATTATTATTATTATTATTATAACAAAAATAATTGTGATGATAATGATGATTAGACATACTTACACGCATACACAGTGATAGAGATGGAGATAGGGATAGAGATAAATACAGAGGCAGAGTTACAGAGGATAGGAATTACAGAAAAGCACACGAATACAGAGACGGGCAGACAGACTGACAGACTGGTTGGTTGAGTGACTGATTGGTTGATTGATGAATTGATTGATTGATTGAATGAATGAATGAATGATTGATTGATTGATTGATTGAATGAATGATTGATTGATTGATTGATTGATTGCTTGATTGATTGCTTGATTGATTGATTGATTGATTGATTGAGGTATATAAAACGGAAATAGATACAGATACAACTATAAAGATAGATATACCGTCAGATAGATTGATAGATAGATAAATAGGCACATAGATGGACAGATATATATATAGATAGATAGATAGATAGATAGATAGATGGATGGATGGATGGATGGATGGATGGATGGATGGATGGACGGACGGACGGACGGACGGACGGACGGACGGACGGACGGACGGACGGACGGACGGACGGACGGACGGACGGATGGACGGACGGACGGATGGACGGACGGACGGACGGACGGACGGACGGACGGACGGACGGATGGATGGATGGATGGATGGATGGATGGATGGATGGATAGATGGACGGATGGGCGGATGGACGGATGGACGGATGGACGGATGGAGGGATGGAGGGATGGAGGGATGGATGGATGGATGGATGGATGGATGGATGGATGGATGGACCGATGGACGGATGGACAGAAATACAGACAGACAGACAATTGGTTTATATCTCGATGGACAGACAAGACTCTTGACACTTCAACCCAGAGACAGACAGAGAGTATGTTTCCAAGCAAATGGCGACGTGACCTTGACATGAATC
The DNA here is from genome assembly GCA_020284085.1 of Aporrectodea caliginosa. NCBI lineage: Eukaryota > Metazoa > Annelida > Clitellata > Crassiclitellata > Lumbricidae > Aporrectodea > Aporrectodea caliginosa. The sequence goes on from JACEVL010000935.1 coordinate 456,027, forward strand.
CTAAGGACATGCTAATTTAATCAATTCTAGTCGTCTAGACCATTCCATCATAAGACTTATGGAGCGCCGGTATTATAAACCCGAGACATCAGTCCATGGTCTCCACCGTCGCAAAATGACATTCCACAAGCATAATCCACTGGAACCCGCTGAGACCGCGAGACCCGCGAGAATGTGAGACCGGTTGAAAGCTACAGAGAGGAAAAGCAATGCATCAAAGATCATCATACTTCAGGACTTAGTTAACGACTTAAGGGAGCTAGCAGAACAAACCTTATACGGCTTGGCACCCACTCACTCAAATGGGCAACGGTGGTGAAGGATTTCACCCGATCAATTAACTGAAAAACGAGGAGGGCCTAGCACGGTCCGTACATGGTCACGTTAACTGGCGTGGCACCGGTGGCGTAGGGCTACCAAAGGGGGCAGAGGAAGCGAGTCTCCCCGGGCGACCATGTGCAGGGGCGGCAAAGTGGGGTTGAAGAAAATAAAAACGAGTGAATGTTGGAATAAAAGTGAAAAAGTAGGAGAGAAAGAAAGAAAGGTAGAAAAAGAAGGAATGAAAGAAAGAAACCGTCACTTTGGTCAAGTCAACTTGGCTTCCGATGCCGCCTCTAAGCCTCCGTTGATAGATAGATAGATATTCGTTTTATTTTCTGACAGGTTGACAGACCGCAACCAGTTACAATAGAAATGTGTTAAATAAATGAAATCAAAAACAAACGAAAAAAACGGTTCCGCGACAACTCGTCGAACGACATTTCGTCTAACGACACTTCGTCTACGACAATTCGTCGAACGACATTTCGTCTACCAGTGTATCTGTATCCATTACTGCTAATCAAGAGAGGCCGCTTTCGTATAGTTTCGCTAAAGCGTGCTATATATTCTCAGGAATCCAGCTTCTAATTACTGACAAGATTATTTTCATCAATCCAGCTTCTATTGAATGGAAACCTATTTTCATCCACGCATCCATGCTGATTTCCAGCTTCTATTTACGGGAAAAATTATTTCGATCACTCTAGCTTCTATTTCAACACAGGAATGTTTTCATCAATCCCACTTCTATTTCGTAAAACAGTTTTTTCATCAGTCCAGCTTCCATTTTAAAGTGACAACATCAAATAACTTAGTAGACGAAATGTCGTTCGACGAAATGTCGCTCGACGAAGTGTCGTAGACGAAATGTCGTTCGACGAGTTGTCGTGACACCAAAAAAACACAGACAGGTGTGCAGTCAGGTGAGACTTAGGGCAAGCGTTTGTAAAGTACACGAGGGATAAAGTTCTTCACGTCCTTAGCAGGCAGTTCAAAGTTATGACGTCTTGGGCGGAGGTTGTATCGTCGTTGTACGATTGGTGGAAATAGCCCTCGCAAGACATGGCAGTCATTCCTAATAACTGCCTGGAGCAGTCGCTCTTCAGCTGCACCCGCCGTCTCCTCCACGCCCGGCGATCGCGGTGGGAGGAAACCCATCCTCTGCATCCTCTGCACCAGACGCTCAAGTCTGGAACGGTCCTCAGCGCTGGCGTAGCCCCACCAGGCAGGTGCGGCATAGAGAAGACGGGCCACAGTGGTGGCCCTGGCCACCTCGTGTAGACCAGTTTGGGACAGGCCGTGCGTCCTCAAGATCCTCAGCGCGTGAAGCGAGCCTGAACACGCACTGAGAATGTCACAAACGTGGTTGGTTGCTTTCAGATCGCTGCGGATGGTGACTCCGAGAATTACCATTGAGGTTACTCGCTCCATGCCGATCAGAGGTGGTGGAAGCAACTCCTTAGCGCTCCGACGGGTGATCAACATCTCTCGAGATTTGCTAGAGTTTAGCCGCAGATTATTAGGGGCGACATCACTCTTAGAGGTCTACGTTTAACAGAAGCAGTAGAAAAGGATGCAGTTTCTTTGTATTGTTTACTAAATATGAGCATATTATATTATTATTCATAATCCAAATAATTCAGTAAATAAAATACATCGTTTAATTTGATTTTATTGTCACTAAAACTGAAACTTCTACTGCGCATAGTAAGCCGTGTTTGCACCGTCACTGTAAAGCGGAATAACGGTTTAATAATAATAATAATCTTTGAAGAATGCAGCGTGGCAGCGCTGTGCCTTGTCTTTTATATAACGGACACAATTATTACTGTACGCTACTTCCGAGAAATTATGACATAAACAAATTTAAAAAATCTTAAATAGTATGTTTTTTCGTAAATAAAATTGGTGGTTATATTTAATTAATTCCTTCATATCCGTTTCATGCTTCCGCTTGGTTCACACTATATTATTTTTAACTGCAATTAATAAGATAATGACCATAAGTTCCATAACAGTATTACTGTGAGATCAAATAATTGTTTATTACTACTTCCATTGGGCCCACTCGTATTAACTACAGACGCAATATTTATTCATTCATTCATTACGAATGAAAATGAGTAAGAGGTTGAACTAAGTGGGGTTGAATATAGGAAGCGCAGAGAAAATCGCCAAAAAAGAAAAGTAGGTGGTATGCTTCGATATTTGTTTCTTCCACATCCGCAACAGAAGCGGCGAGTCAGCGACAGTCGCAACTCATGAAAAAAATGTTTTATTATCTAATAATAATAACAATAATAATAAGAGTAATAATAATTTTAAAAAAATTTAAAAAAATAATAATAATAATAATAACGACAATTTATATGGCGCCGTAGCACGGCCATGCCTTTACAAGGGCGCCTTACAAAACAGCTAACAACAGTCGGGATAAGCCATGGCGAACAAAATTAATGTGATTTTAGCATGGATCTAATAATGATAGATTTCAGTTAGTTGAAAATGTAGGCTATAGCTGAAGGGGATAATTTAAAAATTCATTGAAAAGTGATAAATCCAGACAGGCTATCAACCTCATAAAATAAAATTGTAGGCCTATATGTAATAAGATCGACGATCGTCATGCAAATTGCAATCTTTTAGAGAAAAATAATAGCGTATCCAAAATTAAGTTGCCAAGGGCGGCATTTCAACAGCTCGGTACGCCACTGCATGGCACCCTGTGGCGGCGCCAGTGGGTATAGGGGGACTTAGCCCCCTAATTGCGGCTCAGCCCCCCCAAAAAAACCTGGGAAATCAAAGCAAATCACAGGGAGGAGGGAACAAAAGGGAAGGGCTTGGAGCTTTAGCCCCCCCCGCTAACCTGAAATCCTGGCGCCTCCACTGATGGCACCTATTCAAACGGGCAGAGGTGGTGAAGGATGTTGCCCGATCAATCCACTGCAAAATGAGCAGAGCCGAGGTCACACAGTCGCTCTGGTACGGTCCGTACACGGGGCCCTTAAATCGTAATCTTAGAATTCATAACGCGCTAATTTTAAGTTAAACGCAGGGCGCCAACTTATTCACGAGCGCTGCGTCGCGTTAGAGAGGTTGTCCACAGATGTCAAGTGAAGATCTGTATCCGAGAGAGAGAGAGAGAGAGAGAGAGAGAGAGAGAGAGAGAGAGAGAGAGAGAGAGAGAGAGAGAGAGAGAGAGAGAGAGAGAGAGAGAGAGAGAGAGAGAGACAGAGAGAGAGAGAGAGAGAGAGAGAGAGACAGAGAGAGAGAGAGAGAGGCAGAGAGAGAGAGAGAGAGAGAGGAGAGAGAGAGAGACAGAGACAGAGACAGAGACGGAGACAGAGACAGGGACAGAGACAGAGACAGAGACAGAGACAGAGACAGAGACAGAATACAAAGAGATAGATAGAAAGAAACAAAGAGACAGACACAGAGATAGATAGAGAGAAACAGAGACAGACAGACAGACATACAAAGAGCGATAGAGGGAGAGAAACAGAGATACAGAGACAGAGACAGAGTGAGGAAGTAGGAGAGATGCTATAAGGCGGATTTAGTATAGAACGAGAAAGGCTTTCAATCCCTGGTCGATCCCTACTTCGTATGAATGTGTGCATTCGAAACATTTGACGAGAGAGAGACAGAGTAGCAAAGGGACAGCTAAAGTAGAATCACATAATTCCATCTGGATTACACTGGACAACAAATTTTAACTTTTTTTTTGTTGCCTAAAAAACTTTAGCTGTTCTATATAGATTTTGGCACGCTGAATCCAGTGGTGTTCTCAGAATTTTTGTATCACGTCAGGTTTTTGAGAAAAATGGTTTGCAAGATTTTAAAAGAAATGCCCAGAAATTTACTTAGTGCATAGATTTCACTATGGACAACAAATTTTAACTTTTTTTACTTCCTAAAAACTTTAGCTGTTATATATAGATTTTGGCACGCTGAATCCAGTGGTGTTCTCGGAATATTTGTACCACGTAAGGTTTTTGAGAAAAATAGTTTGCAAGATTTTAAAAGAAATGCCCAGAAATTTACTTTTAGTGCATAGGTTTCACTGGACAACAAATTTTAACTTTTTTTTGCTTCCTAAAAAACTTTAGCTGTTCTATATAGATGTTGGCACGCTGAATCCAGTGGTGTTCTCGGAATATTTGTACCACGTAAGGTTTTTGAGAAAAATAATTTGCAAGATTTTAAAAGAAATGCCCAGAAATTTACTTTTAGTGCATAGGTTTCACTGGACAACAAATTTTAACTTTTTTGCTTCCTAAAACACTTTAGCTGTTGTATATAGATGTTGGCACGCTGAATCCAGTGGTGTTCTCAGAATTTGTGTATCACGTAAGGTTTTTGAGAAAAATGGTTTTCAAGATTCTAAAAAAAATGCCCAAAAATTTACTTAGTGCATAGATTTCACTGGACAACAAATTTTAACTTTTTTGCTTCCCAACAAACTTTAGCTGTTCTATATAGATTTTGGCACGCTGAATCCAGTGGTGTTCTCAGAATTTTTGTATCACGTCAGGTTTTTGAGAAAAATGGTTTGCAAGATTTTAAAAGAAATGCCCAGAAATTTACTTAGTGCATAGATTTACAATGTACTGTTATTTACTTTTTGGACATTTTAAAACTGAACAACCGCTGATTTGCGTTTGTATTCAATATCAGAGGCCTCTCTGATCAATGTCAGTCATCAGCTAGCATTCTAATGCTCCACACACCTTGGAGTCGTTTCTCCATTGTGGCAATGTCCTGATGTTCGCCATGTTAATCGCTGACATCACAAGGATTTGCTGGAAAATCCAGATGGGAATTAAAGAATTGTATTTTAGTAACAACCTTCAGATGCAATGCGTGAAGTATCTTTTCAAAAAACTGAATATAATTTGCTGATCTGTTATTGCCGAGAAAGTTAACGTCCTTCAAAGACTGCCACTCAATTAACTCAATTTTATTCAGAAGTTCGTCAAAGCGACTGTCAGTTCTCTTAGAGAACTGACAGTCGCTTTTCTCAAAAACCTGACGTGATACAAAAATTCTGAGAACACCACTGGATTCAGCGTGCCAAAATCTATATAGAACAGCTAAAGTTTGTTGGGAAGCAAAGAAGTTGAAATTTGTTGTCCAGTGAAATCTATGCACTAAGTAAATTTTTGGGCATTTCTTTTAGAATCTTGAAAACCATTTTTCTCAAAAACCTTACGTGATACACAAATTCCGAACACCACTGGATTCAGCGTGCCAACATCTATATACAACAGCTAAAATGTTTTAGGAAGCAAAAAAAGTTAAAATTTGTTGTCCAGTGAAACCTATGCACTAAAAGTAAATTTCTGGGCATTTCTTTTAAAATCTTGCAAACTATTTTTCTCAAAAACCTTACGTGGTACAAATACGAGAACACCACTGGATTCAGCGTGCCAAAATCTATATAGAACAGCTAAAGTTTTTAGGAAGTAAAAAAAGTTAAAATTTGTTGTCCATAGTGAAATCTATGCACTAAGTAAATTTCTGGGCATTTCTTTTAAAATCTTGCAAACCATTTTTCTCAAAAACCTGACGTGATACAAAAACTGAGAACACCACTGGATTCAGCGTGCCAACATCTATATAGAACAGCTAAAGTTTTTTAGGCAACAAAAAAAAGTTAAAATTTGTTGTCCAGTGTTATCGATCTCAGTTAAGCACAAACTTAACTACAGATGGAGCCCATATATGACACAGTGGATTTCTCGTGAAATTCAATCAATCGAAATTTATGTAGCGTCCCTAGTTGCTTCTAGATACTCGAAATGCTCGAAATAATAATAATAATAATCTTTTCTTTATTGAAGCGCCTGACAAACGCACTGCGCTATACATTTACATGTTATGCAATTGAAACAATTCACAAGAACACAAACGACAGAAGACATAAATCGTAACTACTAACAGAACAGACAGCCTGCAATACAACGGCGCTAATAGCAGCCTACAAAGCATGTCCGCCCTACGGGACTCGAACTCGGTGCCTCTCGCTCTCTACGCCAGTGTGTTATCCAATGCGTTATCGGGCCCCCAATGTGCGCGAGAATCGCACTAAAATAGCATATCCTAGTAAACTAAGAAAGCTTTACAGTTTCAGGCAGAATTTGCGTTTTCCTTGTCCGACTACTGTAAGATACTACCACGAAATATGCCATATTTGATTCGAAACTGCGCTTGTGAATAAGCTTGTGCCCTGCATTTTGCTTCAGAGTAGGGCATCAGAAATGTGGGTTTTACGATTAGTCTATGATTACCGCAAGACATCTGCGATCACCGTGAAAACTGGTATGAAGAAAAGTCACGTATATCCGCTTTGACCAATCGAATGACGATATAATTATCTGTGCGGAAATGAGATATTTACTGTACCATGCGAGCTTAGTCTAAAATTATCGTTGTTTGCTAAAGGTTGATTTTTTTTCTAAGAAAAACATCTATGAACTCATCACGGTTTCTCGATGGGAGAAATGTAGAAATTTCGAGTACACGAGAGTTCGCTTTAAAAGAGCATGTTTTAATAAACAAAAGAAAGAAGAAATAGAAGAATAAAAAGTAGAAGAACTGGAGAAGTTGTGTTTCGGCTTTTCAATGCAGTGCCTCTGTATTGAAAAGATAATCCTTTCAAAACACATATTTTAATTAACTATAAAGAAAGAAGAAAGAGAAGAAGATAAATTAGGATAAGAAGAAAAACTTGAGATATAGGCCAAGTGCTTCGGCGTTTCAATGCTCTGTCGCTATGTATGAAACAAAATAATTGTTTTGAAATAGCACATTTTAATAAACTAAAGAAAGAAGAAACAAAAGAAGAAAAGGAGAAGAACTAGAGATGTTGTGCTTCAAAGTTTCAATGAAGTGTATCTTTTTTTAGAAAAAATTATCGTTTTAAAATGGCATATTTTAATAGGCCTATACTAAAGAAAGAAGAAAGAGAAGAATTTAAATTTGTACCAGAAGTGCAGCAACTTCAGGTGTAGTACTTCGGCATTTCAATGCATTATCTATTTTTATAGGAAAAAAGTAATCGTTTTAAAAAAGCGTAGTACAACAAAAAGAACAACTTAAGATATAGTGCTTCGGAGTTTCAATGCATTGCCTCTTTGTATTGAAAAGGTAATCCTTTTAAAACACACAATACTAAAGAAAGCAGAAAGAAGAGAAGATAAATTGGTACAAGAAAAAGAAAAACTTGAGATGTAGTGCCTCGGCATTTCGTTGCTTTGTCGCTTTGTATTAGCCCCATGTGTTGGAAGGACGGACTACTTAATAAAGCTTTCAACCGATGCCAGAATTGCCTCCATCAACGGCGTTCGAGCGTCGGTTAGGTTCTGAACAATGGATGCCGCCCGAAGAATGACGACAGGCGCTTCTGTGGCCTTTAGCGAAACAATCAAACCGAGGAAGGAACTTAACACGATCAAGGAAATTGGTTATGTATGTATGCGTGTATGTATGTATGTATGTATGCATGTGAGTATGTATGTATGGATGGATGGATACATGTATGGATGAATGTATGTATGTAGGCCTATGTATATAAGTATATATGTATGTATGTATGTATGTATGTATGCATGTATGTATGTATGTATGTATGTATGTATGTATGTATGTATGTATGCGAGTATGTATGTATGTGTGTATGTGTGTATGTATGGCTGCAATTATATATATATATTTCTGTTATGTTTTTTTGGGTTGCAATAAATTGATTTGATTTGATTTGATTTGATGTAAGTATGTATGCATGTATACGAACATGTATGCATGTATGCCTGTATGTATACATATATGCATGCTTGCATGCATGCGTGTGTGTATGTATGTATGTATCTACGTATTTATGCATGTATGTATGCATGTATATATCTACGTGTGTAAGTACATATTAATGTATGATTCTATGTATGTATGAGTGTGTGTACGTATGAGTGTGTGTACGTGTATATGTATGCATGTATGTATGTATTTATGCATGCATGTATTTATGTATGTGTGTACGGCTGTATGTGTGTATGTATGCATAGGTTTTCAATGCGTGTGTTAGTGCGTGTGTGTCTATTATTTACCTGCGCTGGTGTTTAGAGTGGAAGAGGTGGAAGTGGTGCATAGATGATGATGAATGTGTTGTTAAGTCTTCGTCCGATTGTGTCGCGTGATTTGCGCCGAACGAAGGAGTCGAGTGTTTGTCCCGGGTGCGTTCAGCTGCCGCTTCTGGACAAACACACCGTCAACAGGAATAGGAAGAGGTCGACGGGGTGAAGAGGTGGAGAAGTAGGAGAAGGAGGAGGTGGAGGAGGAGGAGGAGGAGGAGGAGGAGGAGGAAGAGGAAGAGGAAGAGGAAGAGGAAGAGGAAGAGGAAGTGGAAGAGGAAGAGGAAGAGGAAGAGGAAGAGGAAGAGGATGAGGAGGAAGAAGAGGAGGAGGAAGAGGAAGAAGAGGAGGAGGATGAGAAGAAGGAGAAAAGGAGGTGGAATAGGAGGGAAGTAGGAAGCTGATGACGCAAAAGAAGAGGAGGGAATTATGACGATAAGGAGGAGGCGGAGGAAGAGGGTGAGGAGAAAGAAGACCGTAAGAGGAGGAAGACGATGGTGGTGAAGAGAAAGAGAAATTGAAGGAGCTTGAAAAAAAAATAATACCAATAACAATAACAATAAGAATAATTAAAATAATGATAATAATAATCTTTGATTATTATCTCAAACTGACACACCACAGTATGATTACATTGATAGTATGAACGGATGATCACATTTTACCTACGCAATCTGGCAAATGAAAGGCTGAGTCGACCTTTAAGAGGATAACGGAAATCGATCCCGGGTCCATACAGATATTTTTTGCTCTTCGCGCAAGAGTGTCAACCATTCACCTAAGCCCTCTCCTAATTTGGATTCAAACTGACATCATTAGAATTAGAAAGAACAAAAGGGAGAAAAGGGAGAAAGAAGAACGAAAGGGAGGAGAACGAATAAGAAAGAGAAGAAGGAGGAGGATGAATCGAAGGAGGAGAAATGGAGGCAGCTGAGAAGTAGGAAGAGGACGAGGAGGATAAAGAGGCGGATCTCCAAATCTTCACAAATGCAAACTTACGCCTATCTGGCGATTTTATAATCAATAGGCCTATTCACTATTTGCTAATCGGATAAGTATAAATGCTTCTAACACTATATATGCATAATTAATGGTCAATTGTTCCAACAGAAACACAGTTATAGGTGACGGGTCTCCTCTTTAGGCGGCGGATCTCATAGTTCAGGCGGCGGATCTCAAATAATCCGAGGTACCGGATCTCAGATCCGGCGGGATCCGGATGAATTTAACCACTGTAAAGAGGAGTGAGGAGGAGGAGGAAGGCGAGGTGGAAGAAGGGGAGGAGGAGGAGGAGGAGGAGGAGGAATAGCATGAAAAGGATGAGGAGCAGGATGAAGAATAGCACGTATCGTAGATACATAGGCAGATTGAAGGATACACAGGCAGATAGTTAGTTAGGGTCGTGTATCTTTGTTTTATCATTCATTATGGATCTTTATATTGTGCGTGGGTTTGTTTGTTTGTGCATGTCCCTGTGGTGTTATTCCAGTTTTCAATGTTTATGTTTATACGCGTGTGTGTGTGTTTGTACAGTGCGTGACTTTGCGTGTTTGAGTGTATGCGTGCGTGTGTTTGTGTGTGTGTTTGTGTGTATGCGTGTGTGTGCGTGCGTGTGTTTGTGTGTGTGTTTGTGTGTGTGTTTGTGTGTAAGCGTGTGTGTGCGTGCGTGTGTTTGTGTGTGTGTTTGTGTGTATGTGTGTGCGTGTGCGTGTTTGTATCTAAGTGCGTGTTTGTGTTTGTATGTGTCTGTATGTTTGTGTATGTGTGTGTGTGCGTGTTTGTATGTACGTGCGTGTTTGTGTTTGTATGTGTATGTGTGTGTTTGTGTCTGTATGTGTGTGTATGTGTAGGTGTTTGCATGTGTGTGCGTGCGTGTGCGCGTGTGTATGTGTGTGTATGCGTTTGTCTGTCTGTGTGTGTGTCTGTGTGTGTGTGTTAGTTTGTATGCATGAAGTTGTCTTTCCGTCTGTGCCTAATTAGTGTTGTCAGCCACAGCATTAACGGAGGATGCGTTCTTGTTCTTCCATCTCCTCCTGTGATAAACATTTCCTACTTCCAGGAAGTCCAACTGGAAAATGGCAACTGGAGCATTTTGACAGTGCAGATCTTCTGACATAGACAGACACAGACAGGAAGGAGAGAAAGACAGAGATAAAATAAAGAGACAGAGAGAGACAAACAGACAGACAAACAGGCAGAAACAGAGTTCGAGACAGAGAGATAGAGATAGAGACAGATACATAGACAGGCACAGACAGGGGGAGAAAGACAGAGACAAAAGAAAGAGACAGAGAGAGAGACAGACATAGACAGACATAGAAAGACAGAGACAGACAGAGTGAGAAAGAGATAGAGACAGAGAGAGAAACAGTGTGTGTATGCCATTAGGTTTGAGCATGTGTGCGTGTGTGTGTGGGTGAGTTGTGGTTGGGCTGGTGTATGCTTGTGTGCGTGGGGTGTTTTGGTGAGTGTGTGTACTTGGGTATGCATGTGTGAGTGTGTGTATTTGCATGTATATATATATATATGTGTGTGTGTGTGTGTGTGTGTGTGTGTGTGTGTGTGAGAGAGAGAGAGAGAGAGAGAGAGAGAGAGAGAGAGAGACAGACAGACAGACAGACAGACAGACAGACAGACAGAGACAGAGACAGAGACAGAGAGACAGAGACAGAGACAGAGACAGACAGACAGACAGAGACAGAGACAGACAGACAGACAGAAGAGAGAGAGACAGACAGACAGACAGACAGACAGACAGAGACAGAGACAGAGACAGAGACAGAGACAGAGAGACAGAGACAGAGACAGAGACAGAGACAGAGACAGAGACAGAGAGACAGAGACAGAGACAGAGACAGACAGACAGAGACAGACAGACTGAGACAGAGACAGAGAGACAGACAGACAGACAGACAGAAAGAGAGAGAGAGAGAGAGACAGAGAGAGTTGTCGAAAAACGAGAAGACATCAAAGAAGAAGCGGATAGAAATAAGAATGGAAGACGGTGGAATGGCAAATGGAGACAGGATTCGGGCTGGAAATGAGGTCAACAACAAATATAATTGTAGCTGCATAAACATGTACACAGATACGCAGACAGATACTTACACATACACTAGACAGATTGAAAGATACACAGGCAGACACATATACATCATCATCATCATCAGTTCCTGACGCCAGCCATTTGGCGGCGATGGGTACGAATAAATTACCTCCATTGTCCTCGGTCATTTGTCAAGTCCATTGCTCCCTTTAGGGTCAGTCCAAGTGATGTTATGTCTTCATTAAATTTTATGTTTTCTATCCTGCAGGGTAGTCTTGGTCTGCCTTTTGTTTCTTTTTCCTTCGAATCTTGCATGTAGTGCATTCTGAGGTATTCGGTCAACTGGCATTCTTTCTACATTGGAGTCTTTGTTGAACGACTTTGTCTAGCAGGGTTGTTTGGATACCTAATGCTTGTCTAATGTCGGCGTTCCTTAGTTTCTGCAGTATTGGGATGATTGTCGATTTTGCCCAGTCTTCTGGTTTTTCTTCCTCTTGTTGAATCTTTGTAACAAGGGTATGCATAGCTTCAACAACTGTTTCTCCTCCTTCTTGAAGTAGTTCTGTAGTGATTCCACCCATGACTGGTGCAATATCTTTTTTCATATATAAATAGGCAGATTGTAAGATACTTAGATATGAACACAAGACACATACATAGTTACATCGACATACGTACATACATACATACATACATATATACACACATACACACATATATACATACATACATACGCACCATATACATGCATGCATGCATGCATGCATACATACATACATACTTACATACATACATACATACATTAATACATACATACATACATACATACATACATAGATACATACATACAAACATGCATACAAACATATATACATACATACATGCATTCATACACACATGCATACACACTATATAGATACATCCAGAAAGACAGAGAGGCAGACAGAAAGACAGACAGATACGTAGGGACATAGACAGCAGTCTGCTCCAGGGAATTTCGAATGGGCAGACAACTCGTTTACAAGGCAATCACTTATCCAATCGACTGCCGTGTGCCGCTGTGACCGATTAGTCGACAGCTATATATTTCCACGAATTGCCTTATATATATATATACATGCATGCATGATATAAATATATATATATATAGTTATATACGTATTATACAGACATATAACTATATATATTTATATGCATATATATAAATATATATATTGTTATATACATATTATACAGGCACAGTATCTGAAAGTCTAAAATTGCACATAATCCTATAAACGTGCATATATATTTTATATATATTATATGACATACAGGGTCATAAACAGGGTATATGTGTGTATATATAATATGATAGTACATAATCATTCATATATATACATTTATATATAATATACACATATAAAATACATGTATATAGGCTATAGGTTTATAGATATTGTGCATGCATAATGTATGCATTCAATGTATGTGTACATTGCTAGTGGGTCATCTAAAGTGATAAATACTTCGTTTCCGTCCATTTCACCACCAGCTGACAACCATCTCGAAGGATGGAAGCTGTGAGTGCCCGAGGACAGTGATACCATTATACATAGATACAAACTGACATGCATAAATATGAGGTTAAATGCATGCACACTTACAGTTACATACATACAAGCATATATACAAACATAAATGCTTACAAGCAAACATACATACATACATACATACATACATACATACATACATACATACATACATACATACATACATACATACATACATACATACATACATACATACATACATACATACATACATACATACATACCATACCATACTTACAAACATACATACAAACACACAAACATTCATATGTATGTACAAACATGCACACATTACATTACATACATTACATACATACATACATTACATACATACATACATACATACATACATATATGCATACATACATACATGCATACATTACATACTTCCATACATATATACATACAACTTGATAAAAAAACATACAAGCACACATACATGGAATACATAAATACTGTATACCCATACATCAATCAATCAATCAGTCGAAATTTATACAGCGCCCCTTCAATTTCTCAACCGAGAAGCGCTCCCGACCCAGCTGACCACGTGTAAGAAAGGAGCCGATAGGACGTTGATGGAAGGCCCAGAGGGAAACAGCGCACCTCCTGGGGAGGCCAATTCCACATCACAGGGCAAATAACAGAGGAAGCGCGTAGTAGCTGTGCGGGCAAAAGGAACAGTCAGATCTCCATGGGCGTAAGAGCGGAGGAGGCGGCTACAGTCATAGGACGAGACAGAACTCCAGCAAGTATACGCGGGTCCTGCACCGTAAGGCACCTCCAGAGATCCGGAAATAAATGCGCTGGGGAAAGGAAGCCAGTGCAGGACCTCCCGCATATATTGCAAGACGTGTTCGGTCTTGGCAAAATCCCTAATGAGAAGTGCAGCCGCCCGGTTAATCCGCTCCTGCCGAACCCGCTCCAGCCGGTCAATCCGGACCCGTGATAAGTCCGTATACATGGATGCATGGCTTTTTAGAGGAATTTTTAAAATTGCACAACCCCTTAAAAAGCCATGGTAAATTATTCAAAATCGGAAGACAATGACCATTTTTAGCCAGTTTTAACTGTATAAATATGCACAAATTCATTTAGAACTGCCTTTTTTGTGTGGAACTGCACACTGAAAAACCCTGGATCGATGAGCAATAACGGAGTCGGCTCAGGACGAATGCGTGAATGTGAGTTACTGCTGCGTTAAAGGTCAGCGAGCACGAGACTATTCGGAGTTGGCGGAGCTGTTGCAATGGAACCAGCTACGGCTGACCAGGTCTATGAGACGGGCTAGGGAAAACTCCTGGTCCAGAGGAACCAACAGACCAGGGACAAAATACACAACTTACATGCATGCATACATACCTACGCAGGTGAATACATACATACATACATACATACATACATACATACATACTTACATACATACATGCATACATGCATCATACATACATACACATACATATTGATACTTACATAGCCTACGACCTACGTACACACACACATGCGTCATACATAGATATATGCATACATGCATACATAACAATTCGTAACATTGCACCGCATGCAGCTCAGGAAACATTTTCGAAACTTCTTAAGTCGCATCTGTTTAGATCTGATGGGTAGTAACGTTTAGCGCCTTCGTGAGTTTCTTGTAGGGCGCTATATAAATGGCCATATACATACATACATACATACATAAATGCACACATAAATACATATGGACATAAATGTACATACATACATACAAACGTACATATATACGTACACACATGAACACAAACGTACATTTATACATACATACAAGCATGCATTATACATACAAACATGCATGCATATACACACACATACATACATACATACATTATATACATACATACAGAAATACATACATACAGACCAAAACATGTGCACTTAATAATATCATTATTATTTTCTCGGTCGGTTATTAACGCACATAATTAGAGACCGATTTATAAACCGTCTCTTAAAATTCGTGAATATAGTCTTATCATAAATCTTCCTGTTAGCCTTAGGGCAATCGTTGGCCAGCGCAGTTGGTTAGAAAATTCTTCATCAGCTTCATGGTCAAGGTTAATCTGTTTTCGTGCCTAAGTGGGCGCCTGGTCGGTTCTAATTAGGAGTATCATCGATCTGCGGAGTAATCGGTTACTCGATGCATGCGATTAATCGATTAGAGGCCGTTTCAATTTCAACGTCAATTTAGCGACAACGCAAGCAGAGAAAATTGCCACAGTAATCACCGTCTTTATCATCAGGAATTCAGGATCATAGTCGTCATTATCGGTATCGTTATCGTCATGATCATCGTCGTTATCGTCATGATCGCTGTCGTTATCGTCATGATCGCTGTCGTTCGTCATGATCATCGACGTTATCGTCATGATCATCGTCGTTATCGTCATGATCATCGATGTAATCGTCATGTTCTTCGTCGGCTATCGTCATTATCATCGTCGGTGTCATTATAATCATCCTTGTATTCGTCACGATCATGGCCGTTGTCGTAAATCATTATAATAGCAACAAGAATGACAATAATAACAACAACAAAAATAACAGCCACAGCAGCAACAACAATATATAATAAAAATAATAATAATAATAATAATAATAATAATAATAATAATAATAATAATAATAATAATAATAATAATAATA
Organism: Aporrectodea caliginosa; assembly: GCA_020284085.1. Taxonomy (NCBI): domain Eukaryota; kingdom Metazoa; phylum Annelida; class Clitellata; order Crassiclitellata; family Lumbricidae; genus Aporrectodea; species Aporrectodea caliginosa. The sequence goes on from JACEVL010000935.1 coordinate 471,794, forward strand.
ATAATAATAATAATAATAATAATAATAATAATAATAATAATAATAATAATAATAATAATAATGATAATAATACTTTTATAATTTCTAAGACCCTCGGGAATGAAGTACCTCAGGGCAAAAAAAAATAATAATAATAAAACAACAATAATATAATGCAGACAGCGACAGAGCAAAATCGCATAGAATGAAAGATAGGCATAGAAGCAGATTATATATATAGAAGCAAATATTCACGAACAGAGGTAGAATCATAGAAAGGAAGTTGCAGATAATTATAAACAAAAGACCACAAACTTTAGAAGAGAAATACAGCGACATAATCAAAGATTTAGCAGCAAATATTTATTATACACATATATTTTTAATAAAAGGGAAATGTCTGTGGTGAAGTCAACGTTCCTGTTACGCGATCCCTGCGCAGCCGAACGAGTACCAGCCAACTCGCTAGGAGAAGTCACAGGGGATGGAAAAGGATGGGGAGGAGAGGGAGACATAGGAGGAAGTGCAGGGAAGGGGAGGAGGGAGTTGTAGGAGTACGGGAAGGGATGAGGAGGGAGTGGGAGACGAAGGGAAGGGAATCGGATACGTTATGAAGGCCATTTCAACCGTCTTAGGACGGGCAAACGTCCAGCGGAGGGGAAAGTTAATGGGAAGGGATTGTTATTGGATTGACCGATTTCCTGTTCATCAATACATGAAATCCTCATAGAATGAATTTGATCGTCTTAGTCGTAGTACTGAGATAAGTAAACGACAACGGAATGGCAGCAATACATACACAGGGATAAATGTAGGCAGAGACAGAGATCGATACAGAGGCAGCAGTTTCAGAGAGAGAGAGAGAGAGAGAGAGAGAGAGAGAGAGAGACAGACAGACAGACAGACAGACAGACAGACAGACACAGACACAGACAGACAGAGACAGAGACAGAGACAGACAGACAGACAGACATATAGATAGATAGATAGATAGATAGATAGATAGATAGATAGATAGATAGATAGATAGATAGATAGATAGATAGATAGATAGATAGATAGATAGATAGATAGATAGATAGATAGATAGATAGATAGATAGATAGATAGATAGATAGATAGATAGATAGATAGCTAGATAGATAGATAGATAGATAGATAGATAGATAGATAGATAGATAGAATAGATGATGCTAGTTCATAAGGACATTGAAAATCAAATTGGAGCGGCGCTAAATAAATGTGCTATATCTTATTGCGAGTTTACTCTAATCGACCATAGACTGATGTATTGGACACAATGATAAGGGCGCTATAAAAATCATTAGATTATATGATGAAATTACAAATACAATTATAATGAACGACTGTTGCTTTCTGCTGCTTACTTCTGTGGACAGAGGATGATGTCCGTCTCCTTGAAGCGACATCTTTCATCCGCCGATGTCCTTCCATCCAGCGCCGTAATTCCATCTCCACCGCTGCTCCTCCATGTACTCCTATGTCGACTCTTTGCGCTCGTCATTACGCATCTGTCTTCTTTCTGCTCCCGCAAACGGATTCTCCAAAGCCGCGTCCGCCTATTCCTACACGTTTTCCAGCCGACGCTAGGTGGCGCGGCACTGAACGTCGTCCGGCGGACCTCTTACGTTATTTATAATCCTCGCATGCATCGAAGGGGAAGGAGGACGCGGCGTCGATCAACAACGCCGGCAGCCATCTTGGGACGGACGCTTTCTGTTGAACGAGTGACGGTCGTTTGCGGAAAAAGACGAATCGTGGTCGATTCGTCGACCCCCAACCGGCCGGGAATCTGTGGTTGACGAGGCCGGTCGATGGGACTAACGGTCTGGATCGGTGGCGGAGCAGTCCGGTCGGTATAGGCGCTTCGGTGAGGGTTTGGGACGGTTGGTTGGACGGACGGGGGCCCGGCCGTACGTGCGTGTGGATGATTGGGTCGGGTGGCCGACGTCGTCGTTGGGACTTAGATCAGCGAAGGTCTTTGGTCGGATGACTGGTAGAGAGGGGAAGGGGGAAGAGGGAGGGGACTTGGCGTGAGAGTGTTCAAGGGGAATAAAGGGGCGAAGATTTTTATGAGAGACCGCCAGAGACCTACGGAAGTACGGGAAAGGGCTAAGATTTAATGAGAGAGGCAGACAACCGTAGAGAGAGAGACAGACTTATAGGCATAGCAGCAGAGAAGGACGGAAAGATAGATAGATAGCAATACATACACGCACAGATATAGGACAGGACAGATAGGACACAGCAAAGATTTGATGAGACTTGCAGACAGACAGACAACACAGACATGGACAAACGGACGGACAGATGGGAGAGAGCAAAGATTTGATGAGAGATGGAGACAACCAGACAGGCATACAGACAAACACAGAGAAATAGACGGAGGCAGACAGACAGGATTTTATGGGAGTGCGACAATTTTATGAGAGACGACACGCAGACAGACTGAAAGGAACGGACAGGCAGACATAGGGTGACGATATTTATGAGAGATGAAGACAGACAGACACGCAGACAGACAGAAACGGACAGGCAGAGAGGAAAGTGCGACGATATTTATGATGAGAGAGCAGCCATACACACACACACACACACACACAGAGGGGCAGGCAGGAAAATGCGACGATTTTATGAGAGAGAGACAGACAGACAGAGAGCTCACACACACACACACACACACACACACACACACAGAGAGAGAGAGAGGAGACGGTGAGGCAGGCAGGAATGTGCGACTATTTTATGAGAGTTTGAGACAGCATTATATCGCAACATACGGACGAACAGACGAATGGGCAGAGAGAGGATTAATGAGTTTTTATTAGACTAATATTGCGCTCATTAAACTGGCTGCCCGTCACCAGAAGAATTCAGCTGGAAATCTCGCTCACAGTTCACAAAACATTGCACTCAAAATCCGCCGACTCGCTCTCCCCTCACGCAAGCAAATATTGCACACAGTTGACGAATACCCGACTCTTGAATAATAATAACAGTGGCCCGGGAAGTGTCTAAACGTTGTGTGAGCCAATCTCAGACAAATACATAGCCTACCTATGTGGTTAAAATTATACATCGTATCCAATATAATCTAGAATAATATTTGGTAAAAGTTCATTTTAGCGTATTTTATTGATAGTGGAGGTTGGCGTGTATTTTAGCGTAGGCCTATTTCATTATTTCAATGATTGTCATAATAAGTGTAATGAATCCAGATTCTATTTAAGCAAGATTCTTTTCATCTGTCCCACTTCTATTTAACCTAAGGTTATTTTTATCAATCCCACTTCTATTTAGCAAGAATTATTTTCGTCAATCCAACTTGCATGTATTCGACGAACGCTGAAACCTTTGCAGTGGCGAGTCATTTACGACGCTAAAACTGTAGGCTACACGCTTTTTCATCGATCCAGCTTCTATTTTAGCAAAGAACTATTTTCATCAATCCAAATTCCATTTCGGCAAACAATTATTTTTGTCAATCCAGCTTCCATATACGCAGACACATGCATAAGAGAAATAATAAAATACGCTAAAATACTAGGCCGGCAGCATCATGAATTAAATACGCTCAAATGCACTTGCCTAATATTTTGTCATTTTGCCATTTTTACAGCCACTGGTGAAGTCTATTATACACTACTCAATATTGATGAAATAAAAATATCAATAGCACAACAGGCTAAGTCAATAACTGCTTTAGCAAGCATCAGATACAAAGCACCAGCCAGTTTTTATAGAGCGTAGCCTATAGGCCTACGTAGACTACTTATAATACGATACAGGAAAACTAAACCGCACAGTAGGCTATAGGCCTATTAGTGAGGACGATAGCTTCGTGCATTGTTCAAACTGTGGATAAAAGCAACAAACTTTTTTGTATTCAAGAAAAACATATTTTTAGACTTTTCAGCGAGAGGCATCACTTAATTCATTTGGGAACATAACTTAAAAAAATATTGAAAATGTGCCGTAAACGCGGTACTTTTTCTATTAGTTCGACCATTTGTGCGGATTTTTTGGGCTATAAACAGACATGTTTAGGCGATAGCTAGCATTTCTTGTCAATGTTCTGCATTATCGGCGATCTAATCGTCAATTAAGGATTGTTTTCACATAATTTATTTCACTTTAAATTGTGCAAAAGCGTCTATTTTCTTGTTTGGATGTAATAAAACTTCATATATTTGAATTTATCTGTACGGTATAGGTCAGAATTTAATTACAGCCTACGTTTAAGCGGTGCTTTTTAGTGAACCCGGCTTTTCGGGTGCCTAGTGAATTCCCGACCTAAATTCCCGAAATAGAATATTTCACCTGGATTTCCTAAATCTATTTACTAAGTTAAAAAATTATTTTTTGGGGTGATAAAATTTTTCTAACGGTAGAACTGCATTTTAGCTGATTTAATGATCTCATTTAATATATCTTGTACTTTAACGTATTTATTATTTATCTTGTCTGCCTGCGTAAAATGGAAGTTGGATTGATGAAATAAATAGTAGTTGGATTGATGACAGTTATCATGGACATTTATCCACTTTAAAAGCAACCTCCCTGGTAATGTGTGTAATGCAATCATTGAAACAATAGAATACGCAAAAATACAGGAAATATTCATACTAGTCAACTATTTTTAGAATTTAAGTTCTTAAAAATTGAACAAATTAGGAAGGCACAGATTGGTGAATTTATGTTTCGTTACGAGCACAATTTGTTACCAGTAATTTATAGACAACTCTTCCTCCGTGCCTCTGAAATTCATTCTTACTCTACAAGAAATTCAAAATTATATCGACAACCTTTTGCTCATACAAACACTCGGTTATTTTCTATCAGATTTGCAGGGGCCAACTTTTGGAATAGTATTCCGTTATCTATTCGTCAACTATACCTGGTCTGCGTATTTTTAAGAAAAGACTACGCCTTTACCTCATTCAGCAAATTACTTGAATTCTTATTTTCTTTTTTATGGGTGTAGTTTAACTTGCGGAAATCTTGCTTGAATATATCTATATATCTATATATGTTTGAGCCACAGGCTAAAAAGTCAAATCTTGCGACAACTAATTCGATCACTTACAATCATTCAATCGTCGTGAAACTTGGCAGATAGACTCGCCCTCGCAGACACTTCATTCTATAAAAATTTCAGCTCCCCAAAAAAAGGCTAGCTTATAGAATCGGGGACTCAACTTTTCGAATCGGGGAATCCCCTTTTCTCATACGCAGCGTTGTCATTGGCCAGCGTTGCCATTGGCCGCAACAGAAACAGGTGCGCTGCCTCATTAAACGAACGCTATGTCGTAAATGAACGCGGACTATATATTTGTAGAGGTAACTGCTTCATAAGACGCATTATAGGATACTAGATGGATATAGTAAAAAACTTTGTTTTTACGGGCTGTATTTTATTTATTGGGTGTGTTAGTTAAGTGTTAGTTAAGTTATGTTTGTAATTTTGTTTAATTATTTAGCCATTTTCTGGTCATCAAAGTCTTCGTGTAATAACAAGAACCGGCTGTCATGCATTTATTTTTGTTATTCTCAATTATTAGGTGGCCCTATTAGCGGGATTCTTCATCCCTTCTGGGTCTCCTCCTTGGTATCCACAACTGATGTAATTTACTGTGTTTTTTGTGCTATAATTGTACTTTGCTGGATCAGGAAATAAACTGATTTGATTTGATTTGAAATAATTAAATATTACTATTGCTACTTGTATTGTTCACTCCAAGCTTGATTATTGTAATTCCCTTTTCCTCAACCTCGAATCCACCGAACTTTAGCATCTACAGCTCATCCAAATTCACTAGCCTCAGCTGTCACCAGGTCACCAAGCCTCATCATATTGCTTCCGTTCTTAATTCACTTTACTGACTGAAAAAACCTGAGCACATCCACTTCAAAGTCCTATCGCTAACCTACAACTGTCTACAACACTCCCAGCCACAGTACCTTCAAGAACTCTTCACCATCAGCCACCCCACTCAACCCGATCCGCCTCCTAATCTCTCTCTCCTGTTCCCCAGTCACTACTCACCTGAGCCATATGAGGCTCTGGAACGAACTTCCCTGGATTCCACATGTTCTCAGTTCATCACACCAGTGCCGCCACTCACTCACTGCGTCATTTGTAACCGAGCCATATCGACTCTGGAACGAACTTCCCCTGGATTCCACATATTCTCAGTTCATCCACCAGTACCGCCACTCACTCACCGTCATTTGCCTTAGGCTTCTCTACTTGTCACGTACAGGGTTTCCATTGCAAATAATATTGAAGTCTCACCTCTTCAAGAATTCCTACGCTAATCCATCCAATACTCTGCCTTCGAAGCTTTCTCATCCTCAACAAAGCCAGCCTTAACAGTCGCTCTGCCAAATCTCACTGGCAACTGGACTTGGACCCCCACTGGACATCAATCTTTGGACAACCCTCTGCTCGACACTGCTTGTTAATGAGCTGATGTCTTGCACTTAGCTTTAGAGTAGCACAGTAGAAACTTTGAGTTTACGATTACAATTCATCTTCTTAATTATTGTGTTTGTTAATTGTTCTGTGTGTTACACATTGCTTAGTTATTTATGGGGACTGTGGATGGTCATAGCACTCTATGCTATCTGATTCTGGGAGGCCATGGCTAGCTTAAGTGACTGCATCCAGTGCCACTTCATAGGCGACTGAACACAGAACCTCTTCCAGTGCCATTTCATAGGCGATGCATACAGAACCTCTACTTTGACGACTGCATCAGTGCCTTTTCATAGGCGACTGCATACAGAACCTCTAGCTTTGACGACTGCATCCAGTGCCACTTCATAGGCGACTGAATACAGAACCTCTTCTTTGACGACTGCATCGAGTGCCATTTCATAGGCGACTGAATACAGAACCTCTTCTTTGACGACTGCATCTAGTGCCACTTCATAGGCGACTGAATACAGAACCTCTTCTTTGACGACTGCCTTCAGTGCCACTTCATAGGCGACTGAATACAGAACCTCTTCTTTGACGACTGCATCGAGTGCCACTTCATAAGGCGACTGAATACAGAACCCATTCTTTGACGACTGCCTCGAGTGCCACTTCATAGGCGACTGAATACAGAACCTCTTCTTTGACGACTGCATCATTGCCACTTCATAGGCGACTGAATACAGAACCTCTTCTTTGACGACTGCATCAGAGTGCCACTTCACTAGGCGACTGAATACAGAACCTCTTCTTTGACGACTGCATCGAGTGCCACTTCATTGGCGACTGAATACAGAACCTCTTCTTTGACGACTGCATCGAGTGCCACTTCATAGGCGACTGAATACAGAACCTCTTCTTTGACGACTGCATCGAGTGCCACTTCATAGGCGACTGAATACAGAACCTATTCTTTGACGACTGCATCGAGTGCCACTTCATAGGCGACTGAATACAGAACCTCTTCTTTGACGACTGCATCCAGTGCCGCACCATAGGCGACTGAATACAGAACCTCTTCTTTGACGACTGCATCGAGTGCCACTTCATAGGCGACTGAATACAGAACCTCTTCTTTGACGACTGCATCGAGTGCCACTTCATAGGCGACTGAATACAGAACCTCTTCTTTGACGACTGCATCGAGTGCCACTTCATAGGCGACTGAATACAGAACCTATTCTTTGACGACTGCATCGAGTGCCACGTCATAGGCGACTGAATACAGAACCTCTTCTTTGACGACTGCATCGAGTGCCACGTCATAGGCGACTGAATACAGAACCTATTCTTTGACGACTGCATCGAGTGCCACTTCGCCAGCGACTGAATACAGAACCTATTCTTTGACGACTGCATCGGGTGCCTACTTCATAGACGACTGACTACAGAACCTATTCTTTGACGACTGCGTCGGGTGCCTCACCATAGGCGACCGAATACAGAACCTCTTCTTTGACGACTGCATAGATTGCCACTTCATGGGCGACTGAATAATACAGAACCTCTTCTTTGACGACTGCATCGAGTGCCACTTCATGGGCGACTGACTACAGAACCTCTGCCTTGACGACTGCATCCAGTGCACCTTCATAGGCGACTGAATAATGGGAAACTCTTCTTTTATGACTGCATCGATTACCAGCTGTAGGCGACTAAATACAGAACCTCTTCTTTGCTGAATGCATCGAGTGCCCTTGTATAGGCGACTGAATACAGAACCTGTTCTTAGACGACTGCATCGAGTGCCTCACCATTGGCGACTGAATGCAGAACCTGTTCTTTGACGACTGCATAGAGTGCCACTTCAGGCGACTGAATCCAGAACCTCTTCTTTGACGACTGCATCAAGTGCCGCTTCATAGGCGACTGAATACAGAACCTCTTCTTTGACGACCAAATGCATCAAGTGCCAATTCACAGGCGACTGAATACAGAACCTCTTCTTTGACGAGACTGCATCATCGAGTGCCACTTCATAGGCGACTGAATACAGAACCTCTTCTTAGACGACTGCATCCAGTTTCTTCACTCTCATAGGCGACTGAATACAGAACCTGTTCTTTGACTGCCTCCAGTGCCACTTCATCGGCGACTGAATACAGAACCTCTTCAGACGGCGATCATGCATCGAGTCACATCATAGGCGACTGAATATAGAACCTCTTCTTTGACGACTGCATCGAGTGACACTTCTTAAGGCAACTGAACACAGGGCCTCTTCTGTTTGACACGACTGCATCGAGTGCCACATCACTAGGCAACTGAATGCAGAACCTCTTCTTCTTTGACTGACTGCATCAAGTGCCACTTCATAGGCAACCGAACGCCGAACCTCTTCTCTGGCTCTTGTACCATTGCGACTGCATAGGCGACTGAACACAGAACCACTTCATAGTTCAGCGCCACTTCATAGGCGACTGATTACAGAACCTCTTCTTTGACGACTGCATCGAGTGCCACTTCATAGGCGACTGAATACAGAACCTCTTCTTTGACGACTGCGACTGCATCGAGTGCCACTTCATAGGCGACTGAATACAGAACCTCTTCTTTGACGACTGCATCGAGTGCCACTTCATAGGCGACTGAATACAGAACCTCTTCTTTGACGACTGCATCGAGTGCCACTTCATAGGCGACTGAATACAGAACCTCTTCTTTGACGACTGCATCGAGTGCCACTTCATAGGCGACTGAATACAGAACCTCTTCTTTGACGACTGCATCGAGTGCCACTTCATAGGCGACTGAATACAGAACCTCTTCTTTGACGACTTCGAGTGCCACTTCATAGGCGACTGAATACAGAACCTCTTCTTTGACGACTGCATCGAGTGCCACTTCATAGGCGACTGAATACAGAACCTCTTCTTTGACGACTGCATCGAGTGCCACTTCATAGGCGACTGAATACAGAACCTCTTCTTTGACGACTGCATCGAGTGCCACTTCATAGGCGACTGAATACAGAACCTCTTCTTTGACGACTGCATCGAGTGCCACTTCATAGGCGACTGAATACAGAACCTCTTCTTTGACGACTGCATCGAGTGCCACTTCATAGGCGACTGAATACAGAACCTCTTCTTTGACGACTGCATCGAGTGCCACTTCATAGGCGACTGAATACAGAACCTCTTCTTTGACGACTGCATCGAGTGCCACTTCATAGGCGACTGAATACAGAACCTCTTCTTTGACGACTGCATCGAGTGCCACTTCATAGGCGACTGAATACAGAACCTCTTCTTTGACGACTGCATCGAGTGCCACTTCATAGGCGACTGAATACAGAACCTCTTCTTTGACGACTGCATCGAGTGCCACTTCATAGGCGACTGAATACAGAACCTCTTCTTTGACGACTGCCTCCAGTGCCACTTCATAGGCGACTGAATACAGAACCTCTTCTTTGACGACTGCATCGAGTGCCACTTCATAGGCGACTGAATACAGAACCTCTTCTTTGACGACTGCATCGAGTGCCACTTCATAGGCGACTGAATACAGAACCTCTTCTTTGACGACTGCATCGAGTGCCACTTCATAGGCGACTGAATACAGAACCTCTTCTTTGACGACTGCATCGAGTGACAGTGCCTCTTCATAGGCGACTGAATACAGAACCTCTTCTTTGACGACTGCATCGAGTGCCACTTCATAGGCGACTGAATACAGAACCTCTTCTTTGACGACTGCATCGAGTGCCACTTCATAGGCGACTGAATACAGAACCTCTTCTTTGACGACTGCATCGAGTGCCACTTCATAGGCGACTGAATACAGAACCTCTTCTTTGACGACTGCATCGAGTGCCACTTCATAGGCGACTGAATACAGAACCTCTTCTTTGACGACTGCATCGAGTGCCACTTCATAGGCGACTGAATACAGAACCTCTTCTTTGACGACTGCACTTCATAGGCGAGTGCCACTTCATAGGCGACTGAATACAGAACCTCTTCTTTGACGACTGCATCGAGTGCCACTTCATAGGCGACTGAATACAGAACCTCTTCTTTGACGACTGCATCGAGTGCCACTTCATAGGCGACTGAATACAGAACCTCTTCTTTGACGACTGCATCGAGTGCCACTTCATAGGCGACTGAATACAGAACCTCTTCTTTGACGACTGCATCGAGTGCCACTTCATAGGCGACTGAATACAGAACCTCTTCTTTGACGACTGCATCGAGTGCCACTTCATAGGCGACTGAATACAGAACCTCTTCTTTGACGACTGCATCGAGTGCCACTTCATAGGCGACTGAATACAGAACCTCTTCTTTGACGACTGCATCGAGTGCCACTTCATAGGCGACTGAATACAGAACCTCTTCTTTGACGACTGCATCGAGTGCCACTTCATAGGCGACTGAATACAGAACCTCTTCTTTGACGACTGCATCGAGTGCCACTTCATAGGCGACTGAATACAGAACCTCTTCTTTGACGACTGCATCGAGTGCCACTTCATAGGCGACTGAATACAGAACCTCTTCTTTGACGACTGCATCGAGTGCCACTTCATAGGCGACTGAATACAGAACCTCTTCTTTGACGACTGCATCGAGTGCCACTTCATAGGCGACTGAATACAGAACCTCTTCTTTGACGACTGCATCCAGTGCCACTTCATAGGCGACTGAATACAGAACCTCTTCTTTGACGACTGCATCGAGTGCCACTTCATAGGCGACTGAATACAGAACCTCTTCTTTGACGACTGCATCGAGTGCCACTTCATAGGCGACTGAATACAGAACCTCTTCTTTGACGACTGCATCGAGTGCCACTTCATAGGCGACTGAATACAGAACCTCTTCTTTGACGACTGCATCGAGTGCCACTTCATAGGCGACTGAATACAGAACCTCTTCTTTGACGACTGCATCGAGTGCCACTTCATAGGCGACTGAATACAGAACCTCTTCTTTGACGACTGCATCGAGTGCCACTTCATAGGCGACTGAATACAGAACCTCTTCTTTGACGACTGCATCGAGTGCCACTTCATAGGCGACTGAATACAGAACCTCTTCTTTGACGACTGCATCGAGTGCCACTTCATAGGCGACTGAATACAGAACCTCTTCTTTGACGACTGCATCGAGTGCCACTTCATAGGCGACTGAATACAGAACCTCTTCTTTGACGACTGCATCGAGTGCCACTTCATAGGCGACTGAATACAGAACCTCTTCTTTGACGACTGCATCGAGTGCCACTTCATAGGCGACTGAATACAGAACCTCTTCTTTGACGACTGCATCGAGTGCCACTTCATAGGCGACTGAATACAGAACCTCTTCTTTGACGACTGCATCCAGTGCCACTTCATAGGCGACTGAATACAGAACCTCTTCTTTGACGACTGCATCGAGTGCCACTTCATAGGCGACTGAATACAGAACCTCTTCTTTGACGACTGCATCGAGTGCCACTTCATAGGCGACTGAATACAGAACCTCTTCTTTGACGACTGCATCGAGTGCCACTTCATAGGCGACTGAATACAGAACCTCTTCTTTGACGACTGCATCGAGTGCCACTTCATAGGCGACTGAATACAGAACCTCTTCTTTGACGACTGCATCGAGTGCCACTTCATAGGCGACTGAATACAGAACCTCTTCTTTGACGACTGCATCGAGTGCCACTTCATAGGCGACTGAATACAGAACCTCTTCTTTGACGACTGCATCGAGTGCCACTTCATAGGCGACTGAATACAGAACCTCTTCTTTGACGACTGCATCGAGTGCCACTTCATAGGCGACTGAATACAGAACCTCTTCTTTGACGACTGCATCGAGTGCCACTTCATAGGCGACTGAATACAGAACCTCTTCTTTGACGACTGCATCGAGTGCCACTGCCACTTATAGGCGAGTGCCATAGGCGACTGAATACAGAACCTCTTCTTTGACGACTGCATCGAGTGCCACTTCATAGGCGACTGAATACAGAACCTCTTCTTTGACGACTGCATCGAGTGCCACTTCATAGGCGACTGAATACAGAACCTCTTCTTTGACGACTGCATCGAGTGCCACTTCATAGGCGACTGAATACAGAACCTCTTCTTTGACGACTGCATCGAGTGCCACTTCATAGGCGACTGAATACAGAACCTCTTCTTTGACGACTGCATCGAGTGCCACTTCATAGGCGACTGAATACAGAACCTCTTCTTTGACGACTGCATCGAGTGCCACTTCATAGGCGACTGAATACAGAACCTCTTCTTTGACGACTGCATCGAGTGCCACTTCATAGGCGACTGAATACAGAACCTCTTCTTTGACGACTGCATCGAGTGCCACTTCATAGGCGACTGAATACAGAACCTCTTCTTTGACGACTGCATCGAGTGCCACTTCATAGGCGACTGAATACAGAACCTCTTCTTTGACGACTGCATCCAGTGCCACTTCATAGGCGACTGAATACAGAACCTCTTCTTTGACGACTGCATCGAGTGCCACTTCATAGGCGACTGAATACAGAACCTCTTCTTTGACGACTGCATCGAGTGCCACTTCATAGGCGACTGAATACAGAACCTCTTCTTTGACGACTGCATCGAGTGCCACTTCATAGGCGACTGAATACAGAACCTCTTCTTTGACGACTGCATCGAGTGCCACTTCATAGGCGACTGAATACAGAACCTCTTCTTTGACGACTGCATCGAGTGCCACTTCATAGGCGACTGAATACAGAACCTCTTCTTTGACGACTGCATCGAGTGCCACTTCATAGGCGACTGAATACAGAACCTCTTCTTTGACGACTGCATCGAGTGCCACTTCATAGGCGACTGAATACAGAACCTCTTCTTTGACGACTGCATCGAGTGCCACTTCATAGGCGACTGAATACAGAACCTCTTCTTTGACGACTGCATCGAGTGCCACTTCATAGGCGACTGAATACAGAACCTCTTCTTTGACGACTGCATCCAGTGCCACTTCATAGGCGACTGAATACAGAACCTCTTCTTTGACGACTGCATCCAGTGCCACTTCATAGGCGACTGAATACAGAACCTCTTCTTTGACGACTGCATCGAGTGCCACTTCATAGGCGACTGAATACAGAACCTCTTCTTTGACGACTGCATCGAGTGCCACTTCATAGGCGACTGAATACAGAACCTCTTCTTTGACGACTGCATCGAGTGCCACTTCATAGGCGACTGAATACAGAACCTCTTCTTTGACGACTGCATCGAGTGCCACTTCATAGGCGACTGAATACAGAACCTCTTCTTTGACGACTGCATCGAGTGCCACTTCATAGGCGACTGAATACAGAACCTCTTCTTTGACGACTGCATCGAGTGCCACTTCATAGGCGACTGAATACAGAACCTCTTCTTTGACGACTGCATCGAGTGCCACTTCATAGGCGACTGAATACAGAACCTCTTCTTTGACGACTGCATCGAGTGCCACTTCATAGGCGACTGAATACAGAACCTCTTCTTTGACGACTGCATCGAGTGCCACTTCATAGGCGACTGAATACAGAACCTCTTCTTTGACGACTGCATCCAGTGCCACTTCATAGGCGACTGAATACAGAACCTCTTCTTTGACGACTGCATCGAGTGCCACTTCATAGGCGACTGAATACAGAACCTCTTCTTTGACGACTGCATCGAGTGCCACTTCATAGGCGACTGAATACAGAACCTCTTCTTTGACGACTGCATCGAGTGCCACTTCATAGGCGACTGAATACAGAACCTCTTCTTTGACGACTGCATCGAGTGCCACTTCATAGGCGACTGAATACAGAACCTCTTCTTTGACGACTGCATCGAGTGCCACTTCATAGGCGACTGAATACAGAACCTCTTCTTTGACGACTGCATCGAGTGCCACTTCATAGGCGACTGAATACAGAACCTCTTCTTTGACGACTGCATCGAGTGCCACTTCATAGGCGACTGAATACAGAACCTCTTCTTTGACGACTGCATCGAGTGCCACTTCATAGGCGACTGAATACAGAACCTCTTCTTTGACGACTGCATCGAGTGCCACTTCATAGGCGACTGAATACAGAACCTCTTCTTTGACGACTGCATCGAGTGCCACTTCATAGGCGACTGAATACAGAACCTCTTCTTTGACGACTGCATCGAGTGCCACTTCATAGGCGACTGAATACAGAACCTCTTCTTTGACGACTGCATCGAGTGCCACTTCATAGGCGACTGAATACAGAACCTCTTCTTTGACGACTGCATCGAGTGCCACTTCATAGGCGACTGAATACAGAACCTCTTCTTTGACGACTGCATCGAGTGCCACTTCATAGGCGACTGAATACAGAACCTCTTCTTTGACGACTGCATCGAGTGCCACTTCATAGGCGACTGAATACAGAACCTCTTCTTTGACGACTGCATCGAGTGCCACTCATAGGCGACTGTTCATAGGCGACTGAATACAGAACCTCTTCTTTGACGACTGCATCGAGTGCCACTTCATAGGCGACTGAATACAGAACCTCTTCTTTGACGACTGCATCGAGTGCCACTTCATAGGCGACTGAATACAGAACCTCTTCTTTGACGACTGCATCGAGTGCCACTTCATAGGCGACTGAATACAGAACCTCTTCTTTGACGACTGCATCGAGTGCCACTTCATAGGCGACTGAATACAGAACCTCTTCTTTGACGACTGCATCGAGTGCCACTTCATAGGCGACTGAATACAGAACCTCTTCTTTGACGACTGCATCCAGTGCCACTTCATAGGCGACTGAATACAGAACCTCTTCTTTGACGACTGCAGTGCCAAGAACATAGGCGACTGAATACAGAACCTCTTCTTTGTAATATGTATGGAGAGTGTTAAATCCACCTTATTTTGGGATGATTATGACTTATTTTCTAAATTTAGATTGCTGTCTTTCTTTTAAAAAACAGACTATTTTCAAGTGCTAAAGAAAGGTCTGAAACTAGAGAAAATGCCTAGGAAATGTCGGTCTATAAGCCGCACTATTGAAGTAATTCACAAAGTTCACATCCATACTAAGAGGATTTCAGACTTTGATTTTAATGCAGTTCAGCTTACCGTTGTGTCTCTGAATGAAGTGAGTTTTACGCGTTTAACATTGTCATCTTGTTGGAATATTGCTACAAGAGAACTAAATACAATCGTCTCTAACTACAGTTACTCTGCCTTAGTCATTGTGTAGAATTCTACATTACAATTGAGGGTAGTAATAATAATGTATTGTAATATTTTTAGGCTGTTATAAAGCCATGCAAAGAACTGTCGTCTCGTGTATTTACCAAGAAAAAGTCTGTGCCGAGGATTGGATATAAGTATTTCTGACTAGTTTTATCAAGTTTTCCTCATACAATTAATCGAGATATTAAACAACAAAAAGTTATAAAGCAAGCTATTAAGAACTTCTTCGATTAACTTACAGTCTGGGTCTTCGTTCGCTTGCTCGTCAGTTCTGGATTCAGGTGATAATCTGGAATCGTTTCTTCGACATGACTTATGGAAAGTGGTAAGATCTACAGAAGAACAAACGTCGTCTCTGGCCACAATCAGCGGCAATATTGTAAGAAACACCTATACTATTGATCGTCGGTATATATCTGCTAAACAATTGAACCTGAATAAGAAACTCAAGCGCGCTTGCAAAAGTAAACCGCCTAAGACAAAATTTTTGAAAGAATTACGGAAAATGCAATATTAAAGAAGCATTAAAGCTTTAGCATGAATGTTGACGTCATGCAACTGTGTATTGTGACGTCACACAATCAAAGTAAAGTCTAACGCTTTTTATTCCGAAATGAACACCTTTATTAATCCATGACGCAGAATAATACAATACAATACAACTTGTATTTATAACGCGCCTTAATAAAACAGAGTCTTACTCAAAGGACGCGTTACAATGTAGTACTAATCATACTACTTGGAGAAGAGATAAGTTTTAAGTTTAGATTTTAAAATATTAATTGAGGATGATCTTCGGATTGGTTCTGGTAATGAGTTCCATTCAGCTGGACCAGCTACTTCAAACATTCTGTTTCCAAAAACAGAAACAGTCACTGTTCGTACTCTGAAAGTGCCAGTCCCAACCCTGGACTACAGTCACAAATGAGAATGCAACCAAAAGCAACACAGAGAAAAAGCAGAAACTGTTAGTTAAAAGGCGCCAATAGTTCAACCCGTTCTACATAAATTATGCCATTAAACATGTTAAACAGTTGTGTAATCATATTTAATAATATTTGGTAATACTATTACATACTATTATCGTTAATATGAATAATATTATTACTTTATAAATATTTGGCCTGTATATCGTATTATGATAAACAGTGAAGATGCTGAATGTTCCTTTATTTATTATTATTAACCTCCTTACTTTCTATTGTTGATTATTAATACTAATTATTATTATTATTTCTTCTTTCAAATCGATAGGTGATAAAAAGACAAGGAAAGTATGTCTGAGAGACTTGTAACATCTGGGATGGCTAATCTTTGCTTATGTCGATGAAAGTGCCGTGCAAAGCAATTACAATGAAACGCCGGTTGACTACAGGCAGACTCTGTAACAGGAAGCAGTTTTTCTTTTGTCTCCCAACAATTGGTTTTGGCGTGGGTTTTGATATCCACTGCAACGAAGCAGTGTGTCAATAGGGGTTACACCTCGATAGTCCGAAGGTTCGATAGTCCGAAGATTCTGTAGTACGACATTAATCCGACATAAAATCGTTGCATGAATTCAACTTCTACTTACACTGCAATATCTTTTCATCATTCCAACTTTCATTTAAGCAGGGATTATTTTCATCAATCCAACTTCTATTTAAGCAAGAATTCTGTTAATTAATCCAACTTGGCCTGTAGGACGGACAGCCTTAACAGTCGCTCTGCCAAATCTCACTGGCAACTGGACTTGGACCCCCACTGGACATCAATGTTTGGACAACCCTCTGCTCGACACTGCTTGTTAATGAGCTGATATCTTGCACTTAGCTGTAGAGTAGCACAGAAGAAACTTTGAGTTTACGATTACAATTCGTCTTCTTAATTATTGTGTTTGTTAACTGTTCTGTGTGTTACACATTGTTTAGTTATTTATGGGGACTGTGGATGGTCATACCACTCTATGCTATCTGATTCTTGGAGGCCATGGCTAGCTTAAGTGACTGCATCCAGTGCCACTTCATAGGCGACTGAACACAGAACACAGAACCTATTCTTTGACGACTGATGATGATGATGATGATGATGATGATGATGATGATGATGATGATGATGATGATGATGATGATGATGATGATGATGATGATGATGATGATGATGATTCATCTGCTGCTCAACTCAATTTGTTACTTTTAGGCTGATCACGTTTTTAGATTCTAGACTCACAATTAAACGATTTACCAATGTTATTACTGTTGGGACTGAACCTCAGATCAGATATATATGTAATAGCACCACAATTGTGTTGATGGAAACAAGCCACTTTTTAACTGTAATTTGAATATCAGATTCTATTAATGAATGCCAAGTTCACTAAGACGCACGTACGGACATAGGTCAATACAAACATATGGTACTTAGACAGGATACTGCCAGTTACAGTATAGGCTAAGTAATCTTTGAAGGTACAAGACCCACTATTACATGTGACCGCAAAATTTCCCCTCCGGTACGGGTAAACCCGGGTATACCCGTACCCGTAATGCTCCTATCCGTACCCGACCCGACCCGTGAAATGCCTACCCGATCCGTACCCGACCCGCGGTTACGGGTCATGTACGGGTAAACCTGCGGGTACGGGTATACCCGCAGACCCCTAGTGTCACTCTCTCAATAAAAACTGAAAACACTGTTCTTGTATAAATCCTATGTCCTGATTCACGCTCTTCCACTTAGCTCCCTCGCCACTTCAATTCTAAACCCACTCACTAAACCCCGTCTTTTACTGCCTGCCTGCCTGGCCCTTTGGATCTTCACCCTCTACCTATCGATTTTTTTTATATAGTCTATTTATTCTGGTTTGATTGATCGTCTGCTTGTAAGCTGGTTCCCGAGACACATTGCTTTTGTGTTCGCAGAAGAAATCTTGAGATTACGGTGGCGATGACAAGTAAAAATTTCGATAAAAACGGATTTCTTTGATGGAAGAAAATAAAATTTACACGAACTTGGTCATCTGTATTATAACGCTGTTCGTCAATTTTTTTATGCGCCGATTTCGTATGACTGCCATTAACTTTGAACTCATGTACAGCGCCCTTTCCTTCGGCCTCGGCTGAGCTACGGCGCTATACAAATCGTCTTATTATTATTATTATTATTATTATTATTATTATTATTATTATTATTATTATTATTATTATTATTATTATTATTATTATTATTATGCGAATGGTTTATAAATGATAAATGCAGTCTCGATTGTTACAGTCACAATTGTTAAAGTATATAGTGTGCACTTGCACTGTTTTGTTGTACTTATTGTACCATCAGACTTTGCAGCTGGTGACATGGAAAACGAGAGACAAGACTATTTAAATGATTTCAAAGTCGGTCCGCTAGACATTGCAGCACTTTCTTTATGTATCAATTTTGTTTATTTAAAATTATTCATAATCTTTTGTACACTCGAATGGAGTCGCTATAGATGAACTGATCTAGTTTCTCTCTCCTCCCACTCTGAAAGGCCACATACTGAATATTATGTATTTACGCATCTATATATATATATATATATGCATGTATGCATGTATGTATGTATGTATGTAGGCCCTATGTATGTATGCATGTATGTATGTATGTATGTATGTATGTATGTATGTATGTATGTATGTATGTATGTATGTATGTATGTGTGTATGTATGTATGTTTGCAAAGAATTTATCAGACAGACAGACAGACATGCATACATACATACAGAAGCAAGGATTTTACAACTGATGCAAACATACATCCAAACATAATTCCACACTTATTCTACAGACAAACAGTCGGACAGTTAGGAAAAAACCAAGATTTTATTATATATATGCAGACAGACAGACATACAGACATACAGACAGACAGGCAGGATGATCTTCTGCCCGTGCCTCTCTTGCTGCTCGAAATCTAGAAGTCTAGAACAAAGACACGGACAGTGGCAGTAGAAAGAGAGACACGTACAACCAGCGATCATCCTTTTAACGCTTTCATCAACTTCTCTCTTCTTTATCGACCGATGTGACAATGATTTCGTTCGTCCAATCAGATTCGAGATCGTTTTGGTCGGCCGTCGTCATCATCATCGTCTTCGCCGTCGTCAAGAATCAAAGGACGTCATTTGCGCTTTCAATATCAAAACGTCAAATCAACTCTCGACGAACAGAATTATGGAGCTAACGAAAACCGAGACAAAAAACCGTAGAAATGGAAAATCTCCTAAACGAAACCCGACCACAAAGCGAACAACGAGTCCATAAACTAAAAAGGAAATCCAAGCTCAAAGAACTATGTAATCCGACAATCCATGCATAAGCCAATAATTGCGAAACCAAGCCCAAATCAGAATGTAATCCATTAACTGCTAAGGAAGAAACCAAGCACAAATGAGAATGTAATCCAGATATTTAAAAGTAGGGGTGGGCAACGATTAGAAATTTTAATCGAAATTAATCGCACGATTAAAATTTTTAAAAACGCGATTAATTTTCAACGTATGTCACAACAGATACAAGTAGGCCTACAACTACTCTACCGACTCTGAGTAGTTACGTAATATGCGCTAAATACATGCTTGCAGTCAATAAACAAAAAGCAAACATGCTTTTACTACTTGTTTTTACTGTTAAGTTTTTACTACAAAGTTTAAAGTTTAAACTGAGCGGTTTTATCAAGAATTGCTTTAGCGCATTTGTTTAATTATTGGGCGCAGTGACAATCGCGTTAACTGCGTTATAAAATTTAATCGCGTTAATTAATTAATGCATTAATCGCGTTAATACCGCGTTAAATGCCAATCCCTATTGAAAATAAGAAACGAAGCCCAAATAAGAAGGTAATCCTAGAATTAATTAGAAAGCCATTGATCCAGAAATCCTAGCCTAAATAAGTATGTAATTCATTATCCATATAATTATGTAAGAAGCCAAGCCCAAATGGGTATGCAAACTACTAATTAAGGAATCCAGTCCAAAATTAGTTTCTGATTTGATGAAAGCAGACGCCACATATTTATATGGATGAGAAAAAGCACAGAAGTAACGAGAAAACATTGTATCGCAACGAACCGGTTCCTCCATTTTTCCCGTTGCTCTGTAACGCTCATCGCTCTTGAGATATTGACGTATTCCAACAGCTAACATTAATTGATCCAAGCTAAAGGCGGATGAACTAATCGCCCACTGTCAAGACAAGATCATTCGCATTTACAGACATCTAGACATAAGGATAGACAAAAATAAAATACATAAAATACACACATGCACAATTGAATACGTTCATACAAGCATACATGCATGCACACATACATACATACATACACGCATACGTACGTACATACATACATACATGCATACATACATACATACATGCATGCATGCCTATATACATAGTATTACATACATAGGTGCATGCATACATACATACATCCACACATATATAAATACATACATTTGATTGACATGTATCCAAATATACAAGACATGTCGATACCGACAGATCTGCCACAATATATTGTATTTATATATACATAGAGGCATAGATGGAGGTAGGCAGTCAGACAGACAGACAGACCTGCAGGGAGACAGACACAGACAGACAGACAGACAAATAGACAGATAGACAGACAGACAGACATACAGACATATAGACGGGCAGACTGACAGATAGACAGATAGACAGACAGACAGAAAGACAGACATATAGACAGACAAACAGAGATGGGTCTGATTCTGTGGGGCTGTATAGCGGCATTGACTGACAAAGCCCTAACCATCCACAAAAATGAACTTTGCGACAGCCAAGGGAAATGAATGGCTAAGTCGGATTTAAATTGATATGGGAGCCAGAGACAGACTGCAGCTCTCATACATCGTTATTACCACAGATTATCATCAGAAGAGAGATATTCCATCGACAGCAATGACTTCCAACAATCACATCTACAGCTGCACGCCAAATGGTGTTATATGTATGCATGTATGTATGTGTGTATGTATGTGTGCATGTATGTGTGCATGTATGTGTATGCGTGTATGTATGTATTTATGTATGTATGTATGTATGTAATGTATGTATGTATGTATGTATGTATGTATGTATGTATGTATGTATGTATGTACATGTATGTATGTATGTATGTATGTATGTATGTATGTATGTATGTATGTATGTGTATGTATGTATGTATGTACATGTATGTATGTATGTATGTATGTATGTATGTATGTATGTATGTATGTATGTATGTATGTATGTATGTATGTATGTATGTATGTATGTATGTATGTGTGTATGTATGTATGTATGTATGTATGTATGTATGTATGTATGTATGTATGTGTGTATGTACTATGTATCTATGTATGTATGTATGTGTGTATGTATCTATGTATGTATGTGTGCATGTATGTATGTGTGTATGTATGTATGTATGAATGTATGTATCATGTATGAATGCTTGTATGCATATATGTGTGCATGTATTGTATTGTATTGTATTTGAACACTTGTTATAGCGCCCTACCAGATTGCCCATTCAGAGGCGCTCCCGACTACTGCGCGGACGCTGAATCGGAGTTTCACGCCGAAGCGCATGAGCAATTGCGAGTGAAGGGCTTGCCCAGGGTCCCTACGCGGCGACTTTGAGGTGGATTCGAACCCGCAACCCTCCAGCTGCAAGGCACCGAACATACCCCCTACCACCGCGCTCCAGTTGTATTGTGTTGTGTTGTATTGTATTGTATTGTACTCCACGTCTATATTGCGACCGAGCTACCCGCAGTAAAGATCCGAGAAATTAATCTCTGATAAATCGACCGACCCGGAATCGAACCCGGGCCGCCGGCGTGGAGAGCGGGCTACCAACCCACTCGGCCACTCAGGATCTCTATGTATGTTTGTATGTATGTATGTATGTATGTATGTATGTATATGTGTCTATGTACGTATCAAGCCAAGTATTTTTTATGGCAACCAATTTTCACACAATAACATACTGATGAGGAAAGTGCATTGGTTGCTAAGGGGAGGCCCAAAAGGGATCGCATTCTCGCTAGGAGGGATACCCTAGAGGTACGAATATTACCATATAAATCGAAAGATGAAATTGAATAAGGATACAAAGTGGAAAGTAGACAGCCACGGTAAAAATAACTACACGGACAAAATAGTCCATTATCCAGAATTGACTAGAAGCATTACATTATCTATACTATAAGTCTGAAAGTTTGTTCATTCGTATCTTTGTTTGTTTATCCGCCGTGCTAAAGGCTCCCGAACGGAACGCTCTAGCGCAGGGATGGCCAACCCGCGGCCCGCGGGCCAAATGTGGCCCGCGGGATGCTAATTATTGGCGGCCCGCACGGCCCCTTTCTAAATAATTTTTTTGTCTCATTTTGCACCTTCTTACTTGTCCGACTACTACAATACTGCATAATAATGATGTCTAACAAAGTTCGACCGTACGTTACAGCAGAAAATAGCGTACGCGTACGGTACGTAATTTACTAAAAATAATAGCGTACGCGTACGGTACGTTCGTATTCCGTACGTATGAGCAACCTTTAATATTAGTTGCTTCTCGTGACGTCACATTTTGTCTCCTCATTTTCTCGTCGTTTTTTTCTCGTCGTTATTACGTCACTTTACAGTTCTTATTTGTAGTTCCGTTTCAGCGAAGAGGTAAATTATTATTTTGTTTTTATTTTGTATAATTTGATTTTTTTATCTACAGAAATAAAACAGGCTGACGGATTCATATTTTTCTTGCATGGGTTAGTAGTACTTAGTACGGCCGCGTGGCAAGAACGCACATAATAAAAAAATATAAAAATTAGCGTACGCTATTTATTAATTTAGCCAAAAAATAGCGTACGCGTACGGTACGCATTTCAGCAGAAAAAATAGCGTACGTTCCGTACGTACGGTCGAACTTTGATGTCTAAAACACTAGAAGATTTAGTGTTGTACGACAATGTACGTACTAGTGACGTAATGTAGTCGTACCTGTTTATCTAAATCTAGTAAAATATGAAACAAACATTTGTATTTCTTTCGAGGCTGTGGAGACAAACATTTTGCGGCCCGCCGCGTGCTTACCAACAATCATAGTGGCCCGTAGGCCAAAAAAAGGTTTGCCACCTCTGCTCTAGCCATATGAAACTTTTACAAAGCGTTCTCACGCGAATTTCTAGGCAAACACGACGTTTCTCAACTAGACGTTTTTAATTTCGATGTGGTCATTTATTCAAACAACTTAAAATCTAGGTCAATCCGTAATCTTTTAGCTCACAATCACGATGACCGTTGATTTCAAATCAGAAGTCGGCATGTGCGAATTTCTAAGTCAACGCAAATAAAAACTCGCCAATGCAACATTTTAGCGATACGAAATTTTTAACGAACGCTCTGATTCGAATTTCTATCTCAACCCGACTATTTTCAGCTCACAATTTACTTTTTATTCCTATACATGGACACTTTTAGTTGACTTTCAAACCCATAGTGGAAATCAAGGATGGATTACCGTATAGCTACAAGGAAACACTTTGACAGTTGGCGGACATCAAATTAAAATGCAAAACGGCGCATATATGGACATCTTAAATATCTAAACCGTTTGAGCAAGTAAAGTAAGTAAATATGTAGCCTTTATTGAAGCCGTTAAAAATTACGTCTGGGAAACCCGGACGAAGCCGGGTACAAATGCTAGTCATGTGTAAAACTGACTACGATCTTAACTGCAAACTGAATTAAACGCGGTATTGCACGCAATACCACAAGATAGTGGATATCAGAGCCACAAGATAGTGAATATCAGAGCCAGTCCTAAGCCTGGAACTCTCTTTAAGGGAGAAGTGCGAAGGTCGAACGGATGGGTGCAGATACTCCGTTCGTAAAGAAAAAATACGTATGAAATCCAATGCAAGCATTGGACTCCAACGGGCCTCGGCCCATGGGTCCGATGCAAGCGTTGGACACCTACCGTAACGGGCCTTCGGCCCATGGATCCCTGATGATGATGATGATGATGATGATGATGATGATGATGATGATGATGATGATGATGATGATGATTGCACGCAAAGTTAGCGATGCTGAAGTCCGAGTGAGGGTCAGTTAAGTTGTGATGAGCCCTAATTACTGAGCAAAAAAGTGCGATTCTCTTTTTAAATATATGGAGTTTGCATGCATTACGAATCTCCACATAATTTAAAGGAATAGAGTTCCAAGCTAGAATGCCAAATGACTTGATCGTGAAGCGACGAATGTTGGAGTAGGTTCTAACAGAACGATACGCCTTAGCATTTCCTATGTAATGAGTGTGAAGGTCCGAGCCTTACTGGAGGCAGTTGCTGAATACTAGAGGGATTAATCCATTATCAAGACGATAAATAAATTCACCTATTTGCAGACACCTAATCTGTACGTTTGTATGTATGCATGTACAGTATTTATGTATGTAAGTATGTACATATGTATGTATATACGTATGTATGTGTGCATGTATGCATTTATGTATGCATACATGTACATACGTATGTATGTGAGAGAGTTTATGTATGTATGTATGTATGTATGTACGTACGTCAGTGATGGGTAACTAATTAATTATAAACTAATTAATTAGCTAATTAATTAGCTAATTAATTAGCTTGGTAGCTAATTCTAATTCTAATTAATTAGTAACCAAAATTTTGCTAATTCTAATTCTCATTCTAATTAAGAGTTGTCTAATTCTAATTAAAATGTCATAATTAGCTTCCTAATTAGCTTCGCCATCTTAACTTACTAACATTTTACTGGCCACTTTCGTTGTAACCAATAAAGATCAACAAATATAGGCCTATTCAGTCTTGGGTATTTCCTGTTAAATGCATGAAGGCTTGCTTGTTTTAAAAATGTCTTTAGAAGATTTACCTTTAGTTGTCAACAGCTAATTCAAATTAATTAGTTGGGTGCCAATTCTAATTCTAATTAATTAGCTCTTTAAAAATGCTAATTCTAATTAATTAGTAACACAATCTTAATTACCCATCACTGACGTACGTATGTATGTGGGTATGCATATATATTATATATATATATATGTATGTAAGTCAGTAAGTAAGCAGTCTTTTCTTGCATCTGACAAGCGCAAATGTATGTATGCATGCATGCATGTATGTATGTATGTATGTATGTATGTATGTATAATGCATGTTTCCGTGTATGCATGCATATATATATATATATATATATATATATATATATGCATGCATACACAAAGCATACATATATATTAAACATATATATATATATATATATGCATGCATACACAAGAAACATGCATGTGTATTAAACACACACACATATATATATATATATATATATATATATATATATATATATATATATATATATATATATATATATATATATATATATATGTCTACCTCTCGTGTGCCTGGATGTCTGTCAAAGCGACTGAGCTTGGCTTGACAGCGGTCGATTAGTCGAACCGTCTGTTACGTTGGATCGATGCTCTGTAGGGACCTTGACAAAGTCCTTCACTCGCAGCTTCTCAACAATGCCATCGATGTTCTGTCGTATGGTTGTGTGTGCATCTCTGAACTGTTGAAGTAGGGTAATATCTAATGCTGTTGTATTGTATAAAATACAGTTGTATTGTATTCTATTGTATACAGTTCTAATGTATTGTATTATATCAAATACAGTTGTACTGTATTGTATGGTATCGAATACAGTTGCATTGTACTGCATTAAATACAGTTGTATTGTATTGTACCAAAGGCAGTTGTATTGTAGTGTATTGTATCAAATACAGTTTTATTATTTTGTATTGTATTGTGAGTCAAGGTAACGTATGAGCATATAGAATTATAATTTTATTTCCGTGCCTTACTGCATGAATAAGAATCTACTCTGGCTCAGATAATTATCATTCCTCGCTAATCCACCATTGTCAGCAGGCTATTTACCAGCACCATTACTGTGATTCCCCCACAAACCGCCTGTTTATCCTATCTCCACCACTTCCGATTCCAGGCTTGGTGCCAGTCCCAAGCCTGGTTAAAGGAGGAGGGCGACATCAGCGACCCTTGGCAACCGTAAGATGTCGTTAAACATTGAGTACTACTACTACAAGCTTCCAAGAAAAACTCCAAGCAGAGTCGTAAACTTTGACCGGCAGAGTGCACAGAGGCTGGTCGGTAGCAGCTGTGGTTGTTACCGGGCAGGACGCTTCCCTCCGCCGTATAACCGGGAGGCTGTGTCCCCCGGGACCGGCCGTCTTTCTTCCTGCCTGACTATGCCACGACGATAGGCGGAATTGGTTTCCATTCAGCGCTGGAGGGAAAGAAGTTCATTGAAAAGGAGATTCTTTCGCTGAAAGAAGATAATTAATCGGTGGAGAAAATAAACGAACTGGCCGGTCAGGGTGAATACCTCAGAAGAAAATTTATACGTGCTTATGTACAGACTACGTAGGTACACACAAACATACATACTCACTTACATACATACATTCATACTTACACTAATAATAGGTACACACAAACACATCCTCTCATACATGCATGCATACATACACACGCACGTACTACGTACATACATACAATATATACATAGCTAGATACATACATACATACATACATACATACATACATACACTAATAAATACATACACAATAAATACATACATACATACACTAATAAATACATACACAATAAATACATACATACATAAATACATACACAATAAATACATACATGTATACATACATACATACATAAATTTATACATACATATATACATGCATACATACATATATTCATACATACATACATATATACATACATACATTCATGAATTACGGTGATTTCTGAAGGCATTGGAAGTCGATTCCCAGCAGATGCAGTCAATAGCAGCAACGAGTATCTGGCATTTAACACAGCACTTCTTCGTCAACCTCATAACATCCTCTAACCATGTTACGACTAAAGGTCTCCTGCCAACCGCTAAGCCAGCAAATCAAAATAATTGGGGGTCGCGTCCGGGCCATAGCACAAGACGGATGACGTTAACAGCGACACTTGGCTTTTATGACGGGATCAACGGCAACTTCCAGTTCGCAGCGTATTATTATTGGTGGAGAACCGGGTGTTTTACCATCAATACCCCCACAAGTCGATGTATAATGGTCCGTGGGAAAGCGAGAGGCGACAGAGCGAAGAAAGGGGAGAAGATTATATGGGTAGAAACGTTCGCCTTGTAAGGAAGTTGGCTAGGTACTCTTTAGTTAGTGACTCTGTGTCATTACAAGGACGATTAGCGTCGCCCACCTCCTTAATCGACTCTTGAGACTGGCACTACCATAGTATACAGACAATGGCAGAGTTGTAACGCAGAGAATCATAACACGGACGATTAGCGTCGCCCACCTCCTTATTCAGCGCTTGGGACTGGCACTACGATAGTACGGACAGTGGCAGAGTTGTAACGCAGAGAGTCATAACAAGAACGATTATCGTCGCCCACCTCCTTATTCCGCGCTTGGGACTGGCACTACCATAGTATACAGACAGTGGCAGAGTTGTATCGCAGAGGGTACAGGTTCGATGGATAATGATCCGTGGAACAGTGAGAATCGTAATCGTAATTTCCAAGCTTCTAAAGCGCCACTCTAAAGCCAAGCGTAGGGAACCATCTTATATGAAGAGAAAGAGGAGAGGTAGATTGATCGCCTTGTAACGCGGAGTGTACGGGTTCGATCCTCCTCCTCTCAGATGGTTACTGCTCAGTGCCAACTATTGAGAATAACAAGAGGATATGCTGAGATAAAGAGGCAGTGGATGAGAATAGGAGAAGGAGGAGGAGAAGGAGGATAAGAATGAGAAAAGAATAGAGAGATAAGGAGATAAAGCGATAGAGTGAGAATAGGAAAAGAATAAAGAGCACGAGGAAACGGGTCAGACAAAGAAAATTCCGGAATCCAATTAATCCAGGTCCTGCGGCTGAGGTTAACATTCTTATCACTACGCGCACAGGCGTCCCTTCACTTCCCTGCCCCGTCTGTCTATCTGTCTCTGTCTCTATCTGTGTGTGTGTGTGTGTGTGTTTCTGTCTCTCTCTCTCCCCATGGCAACTCGTGTTCAGCGTAGAGATGAATGTCGAGCACTTGGTGAACCGTCCCATGGAGAGTGCAGACGGGATACGCAGAACACGCGTGAAATTCCTCCATCTCGATGAGACGTGTGTCGTTTATATCTTTGTGTAAGTGTTTGCTGAAGTATGTAGGAATTGTGTGCGTTTGTATATAATGCATGCACGTAAGTATGACTGCAAGCACGTGATTATGCAAGTGTATTTGTATGATTGTACGCATGCAGGTATTTAGGTATGTCTGTATGTACGTATGTCTGTATGTACTTTTTGTTCCCCGTGTTAGGAGTTAGGACCACAATGGCTCAATCCAGATCCTCTGTGTGCATAGGTCCCTCTCTATGGAATGGACTTCCTCCTTCTGTACACTCTACCATCCTCTCTGGTGGCATCTCTACCTCTTTCTCTCACCTTAAAACCTTCCTTTTCTCTCGGAGTACCTCGCACTGGGAGCACTTCTGAAAGGCTTATGCTATGAGAAGCGCTTTGTAAATGATCAAATACAATACAATACATTATGTATTTATTCATACAGGAATCTATGTATGATATGCATGCATATGATGTATAAATGTATGACGTGTATGTACGTATGTATGTTGTGTATGTTATGTATGCATGTAGGTACGTACACACTTATGCATGAATAAGTAAGTAAGTAAGTAAGTATGCCCTATATTCTTAAATCAATCAATCAATTGCTAATCGCACAATGGTGTGCAGACGTCTAATAAACTCAGTTACACAAGTTCAGATCAATGAGGGCTTTTTAAAGGAATTTTTAGAATTGCACAACCCCTTCTCCCTGTTTCAAAAAGCCAGATAAATTATTCCCAATGGGATGACAATGACCGCTTTTTTAGCTATTTTAACTGCACAAAAATGCTTTTGCAGCGGTACAAATTTATTAAGAACGGCCTTTTCTGTAGAACTGAACTGCACATGTACTAGAAAAAAGCCCTGAAACCAATCAGTGACAAAATTAAACGAAAATCGAAAGTCGACACAAAGACTCACCGACTACATGGGCGCCCATTCCCTATGTATGTCTGTATGTCCATGTGTATGTATGTATGTATGTATGTATGTATGTATGTATGTATGTATGTATGTATGTATGTATGTATGTATGTATGTATGTATGTATGTATGTATGTATGTATGTATGTATGTATGTATGTATGTATGTATGTATGTATGTATGTATGTATGTATGTATGTATGTATGTATGTATGTATTTCTGTATATATGTATGTATGTATGTATGCATGTATGTATGTATGTATGTATGTATGTATGTATGTATGTATGTATGTATGCATGTATGTATGTATGTATGTATGTATGTATGTATGTATGTATGTATGTATGTATGTATGTATGTATGTATTTCTGTATATCTGTGTGTATGCATGTATGTATGTATGTATGTTTGTATGTATGTCTGTACGTATGTATGTATATCTGTATGTATGTTTGTATGCATCCAACACTTAATAGCGTGTTTCTATAACCGTATACTGACTCCCTCGTTGCTCTTCATCATGGCTCTGGTCAGACGTGTAAGAAACGATTTATACTCTGCCATTTTTCTAGCGCATTTCTCATCGCGCCCACTATTGCCATATCATGCGCGGTCACTCTCATGAATGGATTCTGATTCAATCACATGGAGAGCCGTCAGTTCCGAGAGTAGCACAGAACAATAGAAATGCATTAACCAAAGCTCTAACTCATCGGCTTAATACCTACTCACATATTTCTATTTGTAGGCTATAGATGAGTGTGGATTACTCTATGTATGTATGTATGTATGTATGTATGTATGTATGTATGTATGTATGTATGTATGTATGTATGTATGTATGTTATGTAAGAGGTTCCCCTAGCTATAACAAAGCTCAAGACTCGATTCTAGTTTTCAAGGCATAATTCTCGACAAAACAAATCAAAACGATACATTACCCAACCGTAGAACGACGGTGGAAGACAGGTTCGCTCTCAAGACGAAGAACGACCAACAAACAAGAAGTCTGCAACTCAGCAACGGGCTGACGAACATCACAAACTCAAGCAACCTTAAGTAGACTCGAAAATGGCCCAAGCCACGAAATAGCTTGACTACCATGCACCCAGAGATATCTCGGACAAGACAACTAGCACGAAGGCTGGATTATCAGAGACTCTCTCACCGCCCCTTTTCCTACCTCCTTATATAGGCAAGTTCTCTCACTAGAGGACTCCCCCTCGGCTAAGGAAATTACCCAAGCAAAACCATGACCCATCCCAGGACCGGTTAGGACTCAGCCATGAGACCCTAACAGTATGTATGTATGCATGTATGTATGTATGTATGTATGTATGTATGTATGTATGTATGTATGTATGTATGTATGTATGTATGTATGTATATAAATGTAATATGTATGTATGTATATATGTATGTATGTATGTATGTATGTATGTATGTATGTATGTATGCATGTATGTATGTATGTATGTATGTATGTATGTATGTATGTATGTGTGCATGTTCTTGTGTATGCATGCATGTATGTATGTATATATGTGTGTTACGCATGTATGTATTCATGTATGTATGTGATATATGTACGTTTGTATTTATGTATGGCTCTGG
The DNA here is from genome assembly GCA_020284085.1 of Aporrectodea caliginosa. NCBI lineage: Eukaryota > Metazoa > Annelida > Clitellata > Crassiclitellata > Lumbricidae > Aporrectodea > Aporrectodea caliginosa. Next base: position 503,319 of record JACEVL010000935.1, read on the forward strand.
CATTTAATTTCGCAAGCGGATATGGAAATATACATTTTGTTGGTACTAAATACATACAGATATAATATATATATATATATATAGTTTTTATGCATACAATGGCAATACATATTAATTGAAGCACTTATGTGGAACTTACAACGAATTGTAATGTGTGCATGTGATTGTGATTATGTCCTTGCGTGTGTATGTCTGTTCGTGTTTGTGTATGTGTGTAAGAATTCGGTATCCATCGAATTAAGTCTGGAGCTGCGTGTTAGGCTTTAAAGACAGATCGTTAGATGGTTATAACACGCAGCGGTCTATTCTCTGCGACTATATATACGGGCGCTGGTAATGTGTTATTGGGATAATAACGTGGCGCGCATCGAGACAGGACGTTAGCTGCGTGAAATTAAAGGTTATGACACGCTGTCGGTTGTGCGTTGGAGCAAAGCGAGGGATTTTGAGCAGACGAAAGTTTATGGCGAGGTTTATGGCGTTTCTTAAGGAAGACAGATTATGGAGACACCTGTTGGATTTTATCTGGTTAAAGATTATGGTGATATATATCTGATTTTATCAGACAAAGGATTATGGGATATATCTATTTTGGACGACAAAAGGTCATGGCGATATCTATTGAACTTTAGATGACGAAAGGTTATGGCGATACCTATTGGATTTTAGGCGACGAAAGGTCATGGCGATACCTATTGGATTTTCGATGACGAAAAGTTATGGCGATATCTGCTGGATCTTATAAAGGACGAAATAATGGCGATATCTATGTGATTCCAGGAGATGAAGATTGCGTGGCTTTTATTCTTATTTCAGATTCTGCAAGATTGTGATAATGGACTATTTATCGTAATGGCTACCTCAAAATTGCTAATGTGCTACTTGAAAGCTATGTAGATTAAAATATTCTTCCTCTGTTCTGCTTCTGCTTCTGCTTCTGCTTCTTCTTATTCTTCTTCTTCTTCCTCCTCCTCCTCCACCTCCTCCTTCTCTTCCTGCTCCTTCTTCTCCTTCTTCTTCCTCATTCTCCCTTTCCTTCTCCTCTTTCTTCTCCTTCGACTCTTCCTTCTCCTCCTCTTCTTCTTCTTCTTCCTCCTCCTCCTGCTCTTTCTCCATCTCCTTCTTCGCATTTTTCTCTTCATCTTCTTCTTCGCATTTTTCGCATTCTTCGCATTCTTCCTCTTGTCAACACGATTACTAATCGACAAGGGTATTGCTTTTATTTCCATGGATCAGCAATGAAATCCGCATATCGTATACTCTCCTCTCAAACGAATTCCAGTCGTCTCAAAGCCTTACAGAGCAGGCGCCGACAGAGCTCTAAAACTTGTCACAGTGCCATCTCCTTAACAAAAAGAACTGAGCGCCACGGCGAGCTGCCGTGGAGGCACGCGCCAAGGGAAGGAGATGATGAATAGTCTGGCAATAAGACGAACTGAGGGTCCCAAAATGAGAGAATTACTGGCCGCATTACCATCGCATTAGATGGCCGGTCGCGGGTCGTGGATTGCGGATGACGGGATGAGGGAACTTATGTGTGCAAATGACAATAGATCGATATCAATTGTTCTGCGATTAACGAATATTTAGTCCACTCCGTCCTTTCCCTGTCTCAACATACTCGTTTCGGCTTGTCTATTCCAAGACGCGGTTTCGAGTGTCACGTTCGTTGGCTTGTTAGTCACGCGTTTCTGGAATGCCATTCCGCACAATGAGGCTGCCGATTCTTAATCGAATTCTTTTCTTCATCATCATCTGCTTCTGTTTTTTCTGCCTTTCTTTCTTCTTCTTGTTTTTCTTTGCATTCTTCGTCGCATTCTTAGCATTCTTCTCCATCTCCTCCTCTCCATCTCCTCCACTCCTTCTTCTTCTTCTCCTCCTCCTATCCTCCTTATCTCCTCCTCTCCTCCTTCTCTCCTTCTCTCTTCCTTCTCCTACTCCTCTTATACTTCTCCTCCTCCTCTCCTCCTCTCCTCCTCCTCTCCTCTCCTCCTTCCTTCTCCTCCTCCTCCTTCTTCTCCTCCTTCTCTCCTCCTCTCCTTCTTCTCCTCCTTCTCTCCTCCTTCTCTCCTCCTCTCCTTCTTCTCCTCCTTCTCTCCTCCTTCTCTCCTCCTCCTTCTTTTCGCTTTCTGCTTCTCCTCCTTCGTCTCCTTCTGAGCATGAGTCGACGTCGCTGAGCAATAGTGAGTGAAGGACTTACTCATGATTCCAACACCCAGTGACCGCCCAAGGGGAGGACACTCAATCCCGTACCCTCCGCGTTGCAAGGCCATCGCTCTAACCAAAATCAGCCACCGTGTATAGTCTTAGTACCAGTTTTATACTCTGCATTGAATGTTGTGTCTGCAGACAATGAAGCATCGTCCGGAATTCATATCTTCCAATGATCTATTCCAATCATTGTTGGACTGGTGGTCCGACGTCCCATAACCAAACATTGATCCAAGTCAAATCCATCGCTCCATCGGTCCACTGTTCCCTCGATCCTGCCCGCCCCTAAAACTAATCCAAATCCGGGGGATTAAATTCACTACACGGATCTGGAATTGGCAGCACCCTGTTTTGCGATGAGAAGAGACTTCATATTCATCGTGTCGCTTCTACCAACTGGATCTGTCTATGTGTATGTCTGTCTGTCTCGATGGATGGGTGTCCGTCTGTCAATCTGTCTCTCTGCTTGTCTCTCTTTCTTTGTTTCCTTCGTTTTGTCTGTCTGTCTGCCTGTGTGTTTGTATCTGTGTGTTTGTGTGTTTGTGTGTCTGTGTGTGTCTGTGTGTTTGTATCTGTGTGTTTGTGTGTTTGTGTGTCTGTGTGTCTCTGTGTGTTTGTATCTGTGTGTTTGTGTGTCTGTGTGTTTGTGTGTCTGTGTGTCTGTCTGTCTAACTGTATAAGATGTCTGTACTCCAAAGTGCGATTAGCAATTGGTTAATAAAGAATATACTTACTTACTCATTACTTACTTACTTACTGTCTGTCTTTCTGTATGGATGGATGGATGGATGGTCGGACGGATGGACGGACCGATGAACCTGATGACCAAGCATCAATCGATGGAACTGAGCAAATGTGAGTGAAGGACATGCTCAAGGTCCCCTCACAGTACCAGCGACAGCTCTACCCAATCACAAACAGTGTACCACAACATGTACTTAGGTTGACACAATCAGCTTTGCGCCATCAGTATTATTCGCTAGATGGTGGATTTGTCGGTACAATTTGTGGAATGAAGTTTATGGGCATTCACTTAAAGACAAGCATACAGAAGAAGAAGAAGAAGAAGAAGAAGAAGAAGAAGAAGAAGAAGAAGAAGAAGAAGAAGAAGAAGAAGAAGAAGAAGAAGAAGAAGAAGAAGAAGAAGAAGAAGAAGAAGAAGAAGAAGAAGAAGAAGAAGAAGAAGAAGAAGAAGAAGAAGAAGAAGAAGAAGAAGAAGAAGAAGAAGAAGAAGAAGAAGAAGAAGAAGAAGAAGAAGAAGAAGAAGAAGAAGAAGAAGAAGAAGAAGAAGAAGAAGAAGAAGAAGAAGAAGAAGAAGAAGAAGAAGAAGAAGAAGAAGAAGAAGAAGAAGAAGAAGAAGAAGAAGAAGAAGAAGAAGAAGAAGAAGAAGAAGAAGAAGAAGAAGAAGAAGAAGAAGAAGAAGAAGAAGAAGAAGAAGAAGAAGAAGAAGAAGAAGAAGAAGAAGAAGAAGAAGAAGAAGAAGAAGAAGAAGAAGAAGAAGAAGAAGAAGAAGAAGAAGAAGAAGAAGAAGAAGAAGAAGAAGAAGAAGAAGAAGAAGAAGAAGAAGAAGAAGAAGAAGAAGAAGAAGAAGAAGAAGAAGAAGAAGAAGAAGAAGAAGAAGAAGAAGAAGAAGAAGAAGAAGAAGAAGAAGAAGAAGAAGAAGAAGAAGAAGAAGAAGAAGAAGAAGAAGAAGAAGAAGAAGAAGAAGAAGAAGAAGAAGAAGAAGAAGAAGAAGAAGAAGAAGAAGAAGAAGAAGAAGAAGAAGAAGAAGAAGAAGAAGAAGAAGAAGAAGAAGAAGAAGAAGAAGAAGAAGAAGAAGAAGAAGAAGAAGAAGAAGAAGAAGAAGAAGAAGAAGAAGAAGAAGAAGAAGAAGAAGAAGAAGAAGAAGAAGAAGAAGAAGAAGAAGAAGAAGAAGAAGAAGAAGAAGAAGAAGAAGAAGAAGAAGAGCAGTCCCTTTATACCCTTGGGCATAAAGTGTTAGCGACTTCATTTTCTTAGCCTAACTCCGCCACTACCCTACCTGTGGTAGTGCCAGTCCCAAGCCTGGAGAAAGGAGGAGGGCGACACTAATCATCTTTGTTATGACACAGTGTCGTTAAACAGCAACCAAGTTTTCTTAGCCTCGGCATATGAGGGCGGATGGTCAGTCCTCTCCCACGTCGTCTCATCTTCCCACCGACAGTGTACGGTAATTGAACTCATTATAGCTGAGTTGGCTAGGGGATGCAGGTGCAACCAACATTTCAGCCCTGGCGGGGATTTGAACCCCCCGACCACTCGATTTTCAGTCCAGCGCGCTAACCAATACACTACAGAGCAACCCTATATATAGATACATAAATATATACATACGTACATACATACGTACATACATACATACATACATACATACATACATACGTACATACATACATACATACATACATACGTACATACATACATACATACATACGTACATACATACATACATACATACGTGCATACATGCATGCACATATACATACATACATACATGCATAAATACATACAAACATATTGTTTCCAATATCTTCATTGTAATCTATTGCATCTGTCAAAACTGTTTTGGTTATGGTTATGGTTAAACATACATACAGACATTCATACATACATATGCATACATAGGTACATACGTACGTACATGCATGCATGCATACATACATACGTAGATATATGCATGAATACATATATACATGCATGCATACATACATACATTCATTCATACGTACATACATACATACATACATACATACTTTAAAGACGTTTCTTTTCCCCCGTGGTTGTCGTGCTGAGAGCGCTTCTGATTAGTTATTCTGATAGAGGCGTTATATAAATCTTTAGATACAATACAATACAATACATACATGCTTCAATTTGCTGAATGACAACATTAAATTGGTGCGTAATTAGAAATACCAGTTATGTTTCTTTTATTCGTCGGCTTATTTATTCTTTTTTCTTTCCTTCATTCAAAGGAATAAATGTACAGTCGAACGACAGAAACGGTTGCATATGTGTTTATGTATCGCCGTCATTGAACCTCAGAAAGGCGTTAAAAGATTCCTATTGGCAGAGACTGCCACCAGAAATCATCGGATTCATAACGGAGAAGCATTCTGGTGCGAGAGTCCCAATGAGTCTCAACTAGAACGGACAGAACGTGAGTTTCACGTCCGAACGTATCCCATCGAACTGGATATCGAAATCACTGAACCATGAGGGAGTCCCAGCTACCACCGTCCCAACCCACCACCATCCCCCTTCCCACCCTCTTCTGCCCTCTTCCTCTTCCTCACTCGGCGCTAACAACACAATCAACGGTATGTCAAAAATGGTTTGATTTGAAGAGCAATGTTCTAAACCACATTGCACGCAGTAAGATTCGTCTTTTCAAGACAGACGTTACTTCTGA
>JACEVL010000935.1:513959-522494 GCA_020284085.1 Aporrectodea caliginosa
TAATTCATTCATTTATTCAGAGCATTTATATAGCGCCTCTCCAATATAACTACAGCTTGAGTTTGGAGTTGGTAAGTGCCCAAGGTCCTGGGCAAAGGACCAGTCACCTGTCCATCGCAGGAATCGCCGTTTACTTTCCATCCTCAACAATATTGGCTGCAGAGAACAATTTGTCCCAAGACGTCATAAGGAGTTCCCTCAGCAGCCTCAAACGCGCAACCGTTAGGTCATATATGCCTCGCCAACTGAATGGAATTATGAATTATGAATTAAATCATGTGAAGCTGGTCACTAAGTATCAGTCGATGGCATGTTCAATGTCTCTGCACCTAGTCTGCATGATATAAAAAAGCTCGAAGCAAATATTGACGAGCAGTTTTATGGTTATTAGTTAGGTAATAGCATGTAGTAAAACATACTAAAACCTGCATTGTGTACATTGACAGGAAATAACACTAAATTGCCCAGAGGAGAAGTCTCGAATCCATGCTCTCCACGTTACAAGGCAATTAAGCGCAGTGACCGATCGTATATCGTGTTCCACTACTTATATTATACACCCATTCAACACGTTCTCAAATTAGGGTGTCTCATACACCTCGTGAGATAAGAATGTCCTTTACTTTGGATGGCATTAGTCACAAATGTGCTTCAGCTCAATGTATTCAGGTATGCATGAGCACTTGTTATAGCGCCCCTTCAAGATTTCTAATCAGAGGCGCTCCCGACTACAGCGCAGACACTGAATCGGAGTTTCACGCCGAAGCGCATGAACACTTGCAAGTGAAGGACTTGCCCAGGGTCCCTACGCGGCGGCTTGAGGTGGATTCGAACCCGCATCCCTCCGGCTGCAAGGCACCGAACATACCCCTACACCACGCGCCCCATAATATATGTTTCTACACAGTTACCGTCGCAGGGGAGAAGGCTCGAATCCATACTCTCCACGCTACAAGGCGTGCGCTCTTACCAACCAACTATACCTTGCCCCTAATAATCTTCGTTTATCGTGATTACAAGTCATAGTATGAACGAATGATCACATGTCATTACAGGAGTCGAATTTAACTGTTTAGCAGCCATGCAAGGCGCCCATCTAATATTACTAATTTTACCAAATCCATCTGTCGAATGAAAAGCTGAGTCGACCTTTGGGGTAGCCGGAAGCGATCCCGCGTCCGTTCTGATCTTCTGCTCTTCGTGCCAGAGTGTTATCATTACCCTAAATCCCCTCCCCATGTAACTCGTAAGCTACGACTGTCCTTTTCTTTGGATGGAATTACTAACTTCTATAGCCCCATTACCCTCGTTACACTAATGCACAAGAGTCAAAATAAAGGGCCAACTAAGTCTGCCATCTTGTGGTGGCAGACGTCTTCATCGGCGCCGTTGGTCCTCCAGTGGAGCACCAGTGGGCGCCATCTTTCCTCAAGATGTCTCCGAACTGTCAGCGCAGGCTGCGATGCCGACCGAAGAAGAGATATGATTGTCAAGAGGAGACACTCCAGTGTTCCGTCGCTAGATTGCACTTGACAGCGCCATCTGACGATTAGCGATCCCTACTGCAGCTCAACTTACAAGGAACGGGTGATAATCGTAGTGGCGCCAAAGAAAGATTAATTCAGCAACATTACATAAACATAATATGCTCATTTGGAATTCATAGATACATAATTTATACTTGTTTAGGATGGGATAGTTTATGGTAGTTATTACTAACTACGAATTTCATCGAAAGATGCATTGGCTATAGTGACGCTCATAGGCGCCAACTTTTCGTTTTGTCTCTGGGTGCCAATGCCTGAGTCCTACCCCAGTATACCCGTGAATTTTTTTTATATTCTACATTGCCAAAAGTGACTTTTAATGGATTTTGGGAAAAGAAATCAAGGGTTACGCGGTTAGAAAAAGTATTTGAAACTCACTCATGGGCGTATTTAGGGGGTGGTTTTACGGGTTCAACCCCCCCAAATAAGTGAGAATTTTTTTTGCATGCTTTTACATGCAAAATCTAAAAAAACGGGACTTTTGCGACCATTTCTAATGTAAACCCCCCAAATCTTAAACCCCCCGAAATTTTTTTCTGGCTACGCCCCTGAACTCACTATTGTGATATCATGCAGTGTTAGGTATAGGTGTTGTACTGCATCACAAATTGTGAGAATACTGTAACATAATGTAGAAATTTGAATTTAAGGCCTGAATTCTTTTGGGTGCCAGGCACCCACTGAACTTTCTCTCTGGGTGCATTGGCACTCAAGACTCCCAAGGAGTCGGCGTCTATGGTGACGCTACATATAACTGCACAATATTTATTAACTTCCTGCACATCAACATCCTTTTTTGGATCTTGTGTGCTATTCATGTTGTCTGATGTAGGCCTATAGTAATTGGAGATTTGTAGTTTATTAAAATCTAATGAAACCTTTGTACTGAACACTGTTAGGCCTACAATCCTTTGAAAGATTAAATACAAAGTCATGTACACAAGTTGCGGTATGTCAACTTAATATCCAAATAAACGAAATCTACTATTCACACGTACATACATTGATACATACAACATAATACGCATATATTCATTCATACGTGTATAAGCATACGTAGGTGCAACTAGTAAAGTCAGTGACAAGTGCATTGATTGATACAAGGACAATTTCAGCGAAAGCCGCTTAAGATAACCATGCGGTCACGTTAGATCATACCAAAGCGAAAGAGTATACGTCGTCGAACAGACCAAGTACATCGAAGCACCAACGGTGACAGGTCATGGACGAGAAATGGTAAAGGCGAGTCGTCCAGATGAGGCTTATGTCGAACTCTTCTAAACCACTTAGCTAACCGACTTTCTCCCCGCGGCAGAAGTAATTCCTGATTCGTCGAGACACTAATGTAACGTGTAAGAGAATTTGGCATTCTTTGAGACTTTGACATCGCCGTAGTGTTGGGCATGAATTAATGTCTGAGAGATGCGTTTGTATCTGGTGTTTCAAGACACTCGGACTTATAGACATCGCTTTTGTGAGGTACTAAATTCCGCGTCATAGGAAGTGTCCACATAAATACATACATACATACATACATACATACATACATACATACATACATACATACATACATACATACATACATACATACATACATACATACATACATACATGCATGCATACATACATACATACATACATACATACATACATACATACATACATACATACATACATACATACATACATACATTATATATATTCGTATATATACATACATACACATACTTACATACATATATGCATACATAAATACATATATACATAAATACAACAAATATACTTACATACACACGTACAGACATATACATATATAATTATATAGATACATAAATGCATACGTACACGCATGCATGCATACATACAAATATACTTACATACATACATGGCTTTTACATAAATATATACATACATACTTATTTGCATGCATACACACAAGAGAGCCATACGATTCTGGGTGCAGACAACAGTAATGTGTGTGAGACTTAAGCAGCTGAATGACTGTAGCCACACTAGCAACTGCTAAGAGCAACTGTACTTCTTATAAAAGTCTCCTTTCTGATTAATTCCCTGCGCTGGCTCTCTGCCCGAAGGATTACGGCGAAGAAGGAGGCAGCTGGAAGTGGACGCAGGTGAAAGCATCTCATAAGCACCAGTAGCATTAGCAGCTGCAGCAGCAGCAGGAAGGTGCAGTTCACCCCTGCGTTTGTACCAGATAGTCAGCGGAAAACGGATCTTCAGAAGTTCGAACGACAGGACTGGCGCCTAACAGAGCATGACATAATATAACGTGAATTAACATAGCATAACATAACGTGCCACAACATAACCTAACGTACCATAACAAAACGCGACATTAAATAACATAACCTACTAAAACATTGCCTAGCATAGCAAAGCATAACCTAACATACCGCAACATAGCATATAACATAACCTAACATACCACAACATAACGTAACATAACGTAGCATACCATAACATAAGCCCATCTGGGTTGCTCCCATGCATGCACTTACAGTTATTATAATCTATCATAACATAATATCTATGTAACTTGTCTATTAATTGTTACTAACAACTATCATGTTTCTTGGGAACAATAAACAAATTGAATTGAATTGAACATAACATAGGATAACATAGCATAACCTAACATAACACAACCAAGCATAGCATAGCCTAGCATAACGTAACATAACCTAACAATAGAACAATGTAACATAACATACCTTAACATAACATAACATAGCATACCATAACATGACATACCACAGCATGACGTATCACAACATAGCATAACATGACGTAACACAGCCTAACATAACATAACCTAACATAACCTAACATACCATAACATAACATAATATAACATAACATAACATAGGCTAACAAACGTAACATAGCATAACATAAATAATCTACATAACACAACCTAACATAACATAGCATACCATAACATAAAATAAGTGAAAACTTGTAAAGCGCAACTTCAAGACGAAAAGTCGAAAACTCATCAGCAGCGCTTCCGACCAAACACGGAGGCCCCACGATCAAACAAAACAGTCATTTTTTCACAAATAACCAAATAGCGCATCACAGCGAAGTTCAATCATTTGCTAAAAGCATTGTCGCTTCGTTGTTGCGTTGCTTCGTTGCCTCGTTTTGTTGCCTCGTTGCTTCGCTGGAACGTTGCTTCGTTGCTGTGTTGCTTCCTTTTCGCTGTTTCGTTTCTTTGTTGCTTCATTGCTCCGTTGCTTCGTTGTTTCGTTGTTGCTTTTTTCGATTCTTTGTTGCTTCGTTTTTGGTTGCTTCGTTGCTTCGCTGCTTTGTTGCTTCGTTGCTTAGTTGCTCGTTGCTTCATTTTTTTCTCGTTTCTTTGTTGCTTCGTTGTTGGTTGCTTCGTTGCTTCGTTGCATCGTGCTGAGGCTTTCGCCTTAATTCAAGTCTTGGCTAACAAGCTTGGCAAATCTGATTTCAGGATAACGCTTCGTTAGGATCTGCCTGTAGACGACACGCAGTAGGACATACAGAGTGCCATGTTTATGTATGTATGTATGTATGTATGTATGTATGTATGTATGTATGTATGTATGTATGTATGTATGTATGTATAACTGTATGTATGTATGCATGTATGTATGTATGTATGTATGTATGTATGTGTTACTGTATGTATGACGTATGTATGTGTATGTGTGTATGCATAGATGTATGTCAACTCTTTCTCTCTTTTGTTAGTCAGTCGTGCATTCATTTATTCTTTCAGTCAATATTGTGTGCATAGTTGTTTCTCTCGTGTTAAAACCGATTACTAACTTACAGTGATTCAGTGAATCATTCAATCAGCCAGTCAGTCAGTCAGTCAGTCAGTCAGTCAGTCAGTCAGTCAGTCATCAGTCAGTCAATCAGTCAGTCAGTCAATCAATGTTTTTCATTCATTCAATCAATCAGTTATTCATCCATTTAGTCAGGCATTCAGTTAGTCATTCATGCAGGCAGTCATTCACTCTGTCTATCCTATTTGTTCGCTGCGTTTTTTCTTCGGCGAGAAGTCTTCCGAACTGCAACCGACCTGTGGTCAGCCTACTAAGCTCTCCGTCTAATTTAACATACAGGTCCGTGCAAAGCTGGTAATAACCATTACTATAAAATGCCAAAGATAAATTAATTAAAGATAAACCAAACTAAGCAAATGTTAATAGGTCTAGGTCAAAATCCGGCGAAAACCGATTTCTGGATCAAGATTCGGCCAAACCCTATCGGAATGTGACATTCCGAATGTCAGAACAGCATATCAGAAATGACCATCAGTGTCCATCACTTCTTCACATTCAGAAATGCTTTACGTGCTTTTCTTACTACAAATTCTTCAATAATATCAGATAAATACAGCAACTTTGGCTTGTCACTTTTGATGTTCAAAATTACATATCCATTGAAACGTTCTTGCATCACTTTGGATTACGAGTATTCGTGACAGTTCTAATATATTCATCTATGATTTATGATATTTGATCTGAATTAATCTTTATGCCAAAGGATCCTTTTGACTCTGTCAGGGAGAGTAGCCCCTCAAAATCGCAGGCCAAGGCAAACTGAGTTGAACTGACTCCCATCTGCTCTGGCATGTCTTTCTGTCTGTCTATCTGTCTGTCTGTCAATCTGTCTGTCTGTCTATCTATCTGTCTGTCTGTCTATCTGTTTGTCTGGCTATCTGTCTGTCTGGCTATCTGTCTGTCTGGCTATCTGTCTGTCTGGCTATCTGTCTGTCTGTCTATCTATCTATATCTTTCATCTATCTATCTATCTGTCTGTCTGTCTGTCTGTCTGTCTGTCTGTCTGTCTGTCTGTCTGTCTGTCTATCTATCTATCTATCTATCTATCTATCTATCTATATCTATCTATCTATCTATCTATCTATCTATCTACCTACCTACCTACCCATCCATCCATCCATCTTCCATCCATCCATCCATCCATCCATCCATCCATCCATCCATCCATCCTTCCATCCATCCATCCATCCATCCATCCATCCTTCCATCCATCCATCCATCCATCCATCCATCCATCCATCCATCCATCCATCCATCCATCCATCCATCTATCCATCCATCCATCCATCTATCTATCTTGGTTCAGGCGCTACAAACGTGTATACGACTATCAAGCTTAAAGAGATGTGTAATATTTTGAGCAGTTCTCGCCGTTCCTGTGGCAAAACGCAGCCAATAGCTAATATAGAAATGGCAAAGGGTTTACCAGTGGTTAATTATTCATTATTATTTCACAGTTTCGTTTTTGGTCTTATGACATCAAAGACTTGTGAACTTCGCGACAATTCGAAATGATTGATGACACGAAAGAAATCGCGGTTGACTAATATATATAGCATCGGAAGAAAGCGTTTTAAAGGTGTTTAGGCCTTGCTCTCATGATCTTGAGGTACGCGCTAAAATTAGTTGACTGGAAAGTAAGTAAGTAAGTAAGTACGTGCTTTATTGAACGGAAAGGGGTTTATCACTTAGATGCTGTATAGATGACTTATTTATAATATTTTTTCAGTCATTTTACTCAACTTTTAATTTACATCTTTAATTGATAATTATTACTTCGTTGTATACTATGATAATTGTTTTACGCTGTCTGTCCCATTGTGCGTTTGCAAGTGGAGTAATGAAAAATATTAGGGCTGGTACTGATTAAAATAATTTTAGTTGATTAATCTCCAAAATTTAATCGAGATTAATCGATTACATTCGATTAATTTGGACCATGTTACATAAAGCGTGAAAAAATGTTTAGACTGTAGCCTATACACTGCAAAATCCTTCAATCATTCGATATGCTAAAGTTCAAATTGCCAAACTGATAAATGTAGTCAGTATTAACTACCTCCTATCTAAACAAATCTTCAATAATTTCGCCATCTTTGACTTTTCCATCAGCGTTTACCCTAAATGCATAATGATCGCTTAATTTTCGCACTCAAATGTTTCACAGTATTAATGTTCGCCATATTGTTTATTCCTGAAAAAGGTCAGTTGGCGTCATAAAACAAGTAAAACATTAATCGAAAATTAATCGAACAAGCCGAAATTAATCGATTAAAATTTTTAACGATTAATCGATTAATTAATCGTTAAAATCCGCAGCCCTAGTATATACTTACTTACTTACTTACTAGACATATATATATTATATATATATATATATATATATAACTCTGGCGGCGTGAATATTACAAGTGGTCGTCAAATCAATCGGCAACAATTGTGTCTGCGCCGAGCGTGAATATTATATAGACACATTGGCTCCGTACCATATATACAGCAATAGATCTTCTAATCAGAGTAGTAGTTAAGTATAGGAGAGACGTTACCTAATTTTACCCACTGAGAGTTGAAGCCTAATTCCATACTGAGAGTTGAAGCCTAATTTTACACTGAGAGTTGAAGCCTAATCTAGTCCAAGCACAGGTCAAAGGTCAAACGACCACACCGGGCAAAACAGAGCGCAATTAAATTTGGTCAAGGGTTGCACTTCTTGGGTGTGTCGTGCGTGTGCCCACCCCTCCCCTCCATTCTTCTTTCGCTCTACATGGCACAGCAAAGCTCAATGAATATTCATTATTTGCAAGTTCCGCATTCTATTTGGGCCTTTCACACTTAGGCACGCTGCTAATTTTTATACGCACACGCTGACAATTCGTTCAAGCAATACCATCGTTTCACATAGGCAAGCACTCAATTTTTACTCCCTAGCATTCATCTAGCGCCAATACACATCATCCATCTTTGCTCAAGCATTACAAGGCGCCATTTTTGCAATGTTTCTTAGTACAATCAAGCTGCGTATGCCACTACATTAGGCGTTTATACTTGCAACCAATGACAGTACAAGCCAGTGAATTATAAAATTATCGAATAAGGGGCTCTTTAATTTAGTAGTTGATATGTTTTGGTGCGTGGATACAAACTTTTAC